>ML262121.1:0-41447 GCA_005239495.1 Nicotiana undulata
CAGTCCGAGCGTACTATTCAGATTTTGGAGGATATGTTGCGGGCTTGCGTTATTGATTTTGGTTTTTCATGGGATCAGTTCTTTCCTTTAGCAGAGTTTGCCTACAACAACAGTTACCAGCCGAGCATTCAGATGGCTCTGTATGAGGCATTGTATGGTAGGCGATGTCGTTCTCCAGTCGGATGGTTTGAGCCCGGAGAGGCTAGGATATTGGGTTCTGAGTTAGTCCAGGATGCCTTGGATAAGGTGAAGATTATTCAGTATAGGCTTCGTACAGCTCAGTCCAGGCAGAAGAGTTATGTAGATCGTAGAGTTCGATATTTGGCTTTCATGCTAGGAGACCAGGTGTTCCTTCGAGTGTCGCCTATGAAGGGCGTGATGAGATTCGGAAAGAAGGGCAAGTTGAGCCCTAGGTATATTGGTCCATTTGAGATTTTNGTTTCATATATCTATGCTCCGGAGGTACATTGCAGATCCTTATCATGTTCTTGACTTCAGCGGTGTCCAATTGGAAAAGGATCTGACATATGAGGAGGAGACAGTAGCTATATTAGATAGGCAGGTTCACCAGTTGAGGTCGAAGCGTTATCCTTCGGTCCGTGTTCAGTGGAGGGGTCAGCCTGCCGAGGCAGCTACTTAGGAGTCCGAGTCCGATATGAGGAGTCGTTATCCCCATCTTTTCTCAGACTCAGGTACTTTTCTATGTCCGTTCGAGGACGAACGTTTGTTTTAGAGGTGGAGATTGTGATGACCCAAAAGGTCATCCTAAGTAATTCTAGCTAAATCTGTGTTCCGAGGCCCCAAAAGCCTCCGTTAATCTCACCTTGATATGCGTGCGCATTCCGAGCGTGTAGCCGGGAAGTCTTTATGTTGAAATTTGATGAAAATGGAATTTTATGATAATTAAATGAATAAAGTTGACTTTGGTCAACTTTTTGGTAAACGGACCCGGACCCGTGATGTGACGGTCCCGGAGGGTCCGTGGGAAAATATGGGACTTGGGCGTATGCCCAAAATCGAATTCTGAGGTCCCAAGCCCAAGAAATGAATTTTTAAAGAAAATTGTTTTATGAAAATAATAAAGGATTTTGAAAAGGAATAATTATGTGAAAACCGTGTTACCGGGCTCGTACTATGGTTCCGGAGCCCGGAACAGGTTTATTATATGTTATTGGTCTTATCTGTAAAATTTTGTGTAAAATGGACTTGGAATGACGTGTTTCGGATCAAAATTGGAAAAGTTAAGCTTTATGAAGTTTTAAGAAAATTCTATGAGTTTTAAGGTTTAATTCCTTGTTTTTGATGATATTTTGGTGATTTAAAAACTGGAATAAGTCCGTAGGATGTTTTGGGAGTTGTGTATGTTTTTTGGTTTTGAGCCCCGAGGACTCGGGTGAGTTTCAGGTAGCTAACGGGGTGTAAAAGTCATGAAAAATCTGGTGTTTCTCTTGTTTCTGGTGTCAGGCCTTTTCTTCAGTGCGATCGCATATGCATCTCCACGATTGCACAACATTAGGGTTGTGGGGGCAAAGTTTACTCTATGCAATCGCATAGAGTTGTCCGCGATCGCATAGTGTGTAGGTGTGATAGGGTGGGGGCTGGGTAGTTACTCAGTGTGATCGCACTGGCCTTGTCCGCGGTCATAGTAGTGTAGGTCCAGGCTTCATTGCGGTCGCAGCCCTTGCCCTGCGGTCACACCTCAGATGATCCCTGACCCTATGCGATCACACTCTCTTGCCCGCGATCGCATAGAGTTATTTCACCCAGCTATAATTTTAACCCCAAAACATAATTCAACACGGGAATATCATATTTTCAGCCTTCTTCTTCTCCTCCCACCCCCATTGATGATCCTCAAGCTAATTTCCCTCCATTAACAGTTGGGTAAGTGATTTTAACACTAATTTCTTCCACTTTTCTTCCATAATCACTAGAATCTAGGCCTAAAATCCTAAAATCAAAGTAGAAATTAGGGGTTTTGGGTAGAGTTAGGGCTTATGGGGTTTTGGGTAATTCAACCTCAATTCGGGGTCGAATTTCAAAACAAATCATATATTTGAACTTGTGGGGGTATGGGTGATCGAATTTTTGTCCGAGCCTCGTGTTTGGACAAAGCGGGCCGGGGTCGAATTTTGGTATTTTTGGAAGAATGCTAGGAATTGTATAATCAGGCTATGGGACTGTGTTAATGAGTCATTATTGATATTATTGAGTTAATTATGCCTAGATATTATCGTTTCGGAGTGGATTCTAAAGGAAAGGCGGTATTAGAGGCTTGACTTGCACTTTGGAGCAGAGGTAAGTGTTTGGCCTAACCTTAGCTTGAGGGATTAGGTATAGAGTCTTATTTGCTATGTGTAATTGATGTCCAACGTATAGGCGGGCCGACGAGTGCCTATAGGTTGCGGTCAAGCATGCCCGTGAGTCAATTGTTATGAATCATACCGTGTTCTTAATATTCTCTGTACTATGAGTAATTGGTGATTTAGAAGTGATACCTTGATGTTGTTTCATGACATGGGAAGTTATTGTGTTATTTGTTTCAGTTGAGGCTTTTACTGTCGAAATTGTATTTCTGATGCGAGGTTGGTTATAGCTGAGTCCCTTGCCGGGACGATAGAATTTTATTGAGTATTTCCATACACTTGAGACTTCTTATTGTTGATTTTCACATTATATTGTTGCTTTTATATTATTTATCGCACGAGGGGACATGCCGTGCTTATTGTTTATTATTTATCACACGAGGAGACATGTCGTGTTGATCGTTTATTATTTATCGCACGAGGGGACATGCCGTGCCGATTGTTTATTATTTATCACACGAGAGGACATGCCGTGTTGATCGTTTATTATCGCACGAGGGGACATGCCGTGCTGATTGTTTGTTATTTATGACACGAGGGGACATGCCGTGTTAATCGTTGATTATTTATTGCACGAGAGGGCATTCCGTGCCGAGTGTTACTATTTATGCACGAGGGGACATTCCGTGCCGAGTAATTGCGAGATTATGCACAAGGGGACATGCCGTGCCTTTTGCTGTTCATTATCTGTCCTGAGACGTTAATTTCCTGCTTTTACTTTTCACACTTCAGCTATTACCCTATTCTACTGTGCTAGCATTTTGTTGCCCCTTTTACCCCCAGCATGTTCTCCCCGTATCTGTTTTACTTGCTTATTTCCGTCGACATTTTCCTGTTATTATATAGAATTGCACAGGTACATATATTGTTGTCGGTCCTAGCCTCGTCACTACTTCGCCGAGGTTAGGCTCGGCACTTACTCAGTACATGGGGTCGGTTGTACTGATGCTACACCTGCACTTCTTTATGTTGTGCAGACTATGCAGCCGGACCCGGTGGTCACTGACGGTCGGAGCATTCCATCAGTTCATACAGGAACATCGAGGTAAACCCGCAGACGTTCGTGGGCCTTGGCGTCACCTTCTACCCTTCACTTTCAGCTCTGTCTTATCTTATAGTTCAAAGACAGTCATATGTACTTATTTTCGAACCTTTGTTTTAGTAATCTCTTAGACATTTCGTGAGTATGTGACACCAGTTCTGGGATTTGTATATGGGTTTTATTTCGAAGTTGCTATATTATTTTTGGTAATTGGTTAACCTTCATATTGTTGATCATCGATGCCTTAGTTATCTCGTTCGTTTTAGTTGTTAATGAGTTTTATTTAGTTCAAACGTTGGCTTGTCTAGCGGGTTCAACGTTAGACGCAGTCATGCCCCGAAAGTGGGATTTCGTGTCATGACACACATTATCAATGTCTCCTAATTATACAAAGTGCATACAAGAGTATATCATTATTTCAGTTTCATTTACATACCATTATGTACATTCTGTAATTAACTGATGTAATTACATAAACCATACTTATATGCGGCAGCTACGACGACATAGAATAAGGACACCTTGAAATAATTTCTTAAACCTAGAAATCATATGCGGCAGAACAAACAGAAGTTACATCATAGTAAAATTAGCAATTTCACTTATATGAATTTGAAATTTCTCTTCTTTATTTCCTGTCAAGCCAATTATAGACGATACATATCACATATTCGAGGATATTTGGCTTCAAAGAATCCCTTCTTGGTCAAAAGTTACAATCTTGCCTCTTTATGCGTCACTTTTCAAAAGAAATCAATTATACATTAGAGATCAAAGAAGCCTAATAACTTATCACAAAACAATTCACTGATTACGAGAAGTTTGGATCAAAATTAAAACTGACCTCTGGTAATAATTAGGAGCAAAAAACCTGGCTCTGATACCACTGATGACTAAAAAACGAGTAACAGGGACATAGAATTTGTGTACCTGTTAGCAACATCAGAAACTTTTTTGCAGAATCTGTTCCAATCAATTGCCCGAATCCGATTTCGTCTCTTTTGGAAACGAAATTCTTGTTCACGAACTAAATACTTTCTTCTTTGCTTTTACTGTATTTCTATCTTTGTACGGAGGATTTCTCAGAGAATCTTTTTCTGGAGAAGGGAAGTTGTCAGAGAAAAAACTATTGAGAAACTGACCCATGTTGATCCCCATGCTACCGCTTACTTCTCAACGTGCGGTAGTTTTATTTTAGGAGTTAAACCTTCCCTAGGTCCCTTAATCATATCTCCTTTAAAAACAAGTCGGGTCAGTCCATGTGGGTGACCCGCGACCCAAACCCTATATCCAACAGCGTCATCTCCGAATGTGTCGATAGGTTGATTCTTGCAGCATGCCTCACAATTAATAAATAGTAAAAATTGCAAGGGGCGCCATATTTGGTCGCCCCCATTTAACCTATACCCAATTTTTTAAAATTTTTTTAACTTGTACCCACTTTTTAAATAACTTCAGCTCCCTTTCTCCTCGTTGAAGTTCGTCAGTTACAAAAACAAAAACTTCAGGTCTAGAGCTGAATTTCGCCAGTTACAAAACAAAAACTTCAGCTCTATAGCTGAAGTTCGCCAGTTACAAAATAAAAACTTCAGCTCTAGTTCGTCAGTTACAAAAACAAAAACTTCAGCAATTACAAACAAAAACTTCAGCAAATAGAGAGCAAAACTTCAGCTACTATGCTTAAGTTTATCAATTACAAACAAAAACTTCAGCACACTTGCTACTTCAAGCCCGTCTACTAGAATGCTGAAGTTTTGCGTTATTGCCTTTGCTACTTCAGCCCCTTATGCTGAAGTTATGCGAAAAAGCGGGTACACTTGCAATTTTTTTTGCAAAGCAAGAACAAGTTAAAACGTGACACAAAAAGCGGGTATAGATGCAAATGCCCCTTAATAAATATCATAGTGAATATTATCCTATCATTGCGGAGAGTTAGCAATTCCATGTATGCTTCTGGACGAACATACGATCTTTCAGTTCGCCTGGTTCTCTCTTGCCTGCCCATGGATTCAGCAGCAGTTCGAAAGGTTGCCCTATTCGGGAATCTCCGGATCTATGCTGATTTTCAACTCCCCGAAGCATTTCGTCGATTACTACGCCCTTCCTCCTCTCTGGGTGCCTAGGTATCCACCCTAAGCCTTTCCTCCTTTGAACCTCGCCCTCTCGTCACGCTTGCCGACAACCCGCTTTCTATCCCCCGAGCACTCAGTGGAAGAAGAGGAATCAAGTCATGCAGTCGGAAATCCAAAACCATTCAAGCCAGCCGAAGAAGAAAAGAGATTATACAAGAACGTACAACAATTTGAAAGAACAAGGATTTTGCATCCTCATTAATAGAATTGAGAAGTTGATGCTACTGATTTTCAAGTGCAACTTCCCTTTATTTTTTATGATAGAATGACTTTTGTTGGACTTCATATTGTTGAAGTTTTCCCAGAATATAAGAAAACTAAATGTAGGAGTTATACATGTACAATATTTTCTTCCTTGAAGTAAGTATTAATCTGATATTGAGAATATTTGAGCTGTAACACAGTTTCTCATTTTCTATTAGTTAGAGAAGTTTATTTCTTTTCATGGTGCTCTAACTAATAAGATTTTGAAGTATTGCCATAAAAACCAATATACTAGCTCGTAATAACATGACTCTAATGCTATAGATGCAAGAAAATACATCTATATTGTCAAGTAACATTGAAACAAGAAAATAAAAAGCAATTGGGAAAAACGGTACAAAGACGCTACTCTAACTTAGTCATTTATGTTACTAACAGATTTTCTTAATAAAATTGCAAAAAACATGAAAGATATTTTGAATTAAAGGTAACGTTACACAAATTGTTGGGCCCATGCTATAGCACGGGCCAACTGTATTGTTGCTTCGTTACGTACAAGTAATAAAATGATAAGTCGAGTGTCGAACCCACAAAAACTTGTATCAACTACCCACTGAATTCACCAAGATTGTTATTCCGTCAAGCCAATTCGAGTTCAAGAGTTAAACTATACTAAACTATAATTCTAAGTAGTAACTAATTATCAAGCAGTAAAACGGTTGTTGTGTATTCAATAGAGACAATATTCTAGGGTTGTGATCGATTCACCGATCTTATTGTGTTCTAGTTAACTCTCTTTTTCATACAATTCACTCATGGTTGCTACTTAATCGAACAATTGCTCTCATAGCCTTCTCCCGAAGTACTACTCACCTATCCAAAATAGATTAACGCCTACATTCCTATGAAATCAATCTATTAAGAACGCGTTAAGATTACGATATTTAATTAAGCACGGTGACTAGGTATATTACTATCCTAACCACAAATCAGTCCTCCCTCAGGGTTAAGATTGTGCTCTCTTCAATTCTTCTCTAATCTCAACATGGCTTTCCCAAGCATAGCATAGATAGTCAATAGAACCTAACTGTTCGTCAGACAATTATGCAATTAATCACGGGCCTGAAGAAACAACTATATATTAGTGAATTGTAATCTAGGTTAAGTCAATGTTAAACAACAATATTCATGGCTAAATCAGAACCCCAAAACTACGGGTTTTAGCCACTCATGATAGTATCAAACAAATTCATAAGTGTTCGATAATTAAAAATACTAAGAAAAGATGAAGAAATCTGAGATATCCTTGCCCCTGAATGTTCCTCTTGTGTCTCTAGGTCTAAAGTGTGTCAAAAGTCTAGAAAATAACGTTTTTCCATGTATTTATACCAAGTAGGGTCGGACCTAGACGAAATTTCCCTTTCCTAGCCGAAATAGGAAAACTTTCAAACTTAATGCTTTCCATGCGTCGGACAGTGTGTCGCCCAGTGCATCGCACTAATGCTTTTTCCTGTCAGACCAAAAAAAACCATTCTCTGAACTTTTGAAATTTTTGACAAGACTTTGCATTAATGTGTTGCACAGTGCCTCGCAGTAGTGCATTTCTTCAGCAGTTGCTTCTTCCTCCAATTTTGACGTCCATAATTGATCCTCGACCCTTGAACATGATACCGACTTAATCCCTTGGGCTTTTACTCAGACTTCAAAGCTCCAAATAGCTCTAATTATTTCTACAACAGCTACATAACTTAGAATCGCTCCTACAAGGCATAAAACACGCAACAAGTGCAAAACACTAGTGATTAAAGTTCAAACACAATAAAAGTGCAATAAATTAGATTACGATAAACGACTAAAATAAGCAATTATAGCCTACCATCAACACCCCACACTTGCTCGTCCTCGAGCAATCAAACTATCCATTATATAGACACAACCTTTTTAAACAATCATCATAACTCATTACACCAAGAGTATTTAAAAATTGACTAAGCATAATAGTGTAACATCATCACCTCAAGATTAGACTAACAAGCATCACACATTTTGCACAACCCGCTAACTTACTCTAACGTAGAGGTCAAGCATTACATTTTCTTTATGAATCAAGTGCCCTTACACAACAAAAGAGAGTAGTTCCACACTTAGTTTAAGAACAATTAGGAACTCAAGATATAAAGAATTCTCTCACTCTCAGAAACAACATTCATATGCAACAAATGATGCACCATAGGCTTGCTCGTAGTGTACTACTCTACTAATCGAGATAATTCAGTCTAAGATCAAGTAGGACTTTAATTGGTTATAATGTAGGCTGCGTGACGGGTGGGATACATTTAGATGTAAGAGTGACTACGCCTCCCTAATCACTTTAATACATACACTTTAACATTTAAAACCCACACTTATGTCAAACCATAACTCCACATTCACATCGATATACATCAATTCCCTATTTCTCTAAGCATAATTATATCAAGAGTTACCACTTTCAAGGAATATTTTTCACAACAATTATTTTTCTCTCTTTTCTTTTTCAATTCAAGTGGTCTTACCTTTTCAAAGCAGTGCACCTTTCTCCTTATTTCATTAGTTCCACTCAAAATCAAAAATAACCACCCCACACTTTACCTTTTACAAAGTTCATAACAATTCCAAGTGCTCATGAGAGGTGAAAAGGTTCAAATATATGGTTAATTCAAACAAATAGGTAAGGATTGTAATGTGGTTGCCAAAGAAATATGATTACAAGCTGAAAGGTGTTAACTATGATATATAACAATTAGGTGGGTAAAAACATATAACTGGTTCAACAAAGAAATTCCTATATCACTTCCTAGACTGACGGAAACAACTAATTCGCTTTGCAAACACACAAGGCAAGTTCTAGACATTAAATTCAATGCATAGAATAACACACAAATCTCACACACTCATGGCACATAACTCACTCAGAATTGAAATCATCAAGACAATCTAGTCAAAGCAGTTAAGCAAAATTAAGATCATATAATTTAAGGTATCTATACAAGAGTCAAAAGTTGAGCCTACGCGTCACAACCAAAGTACTCACTATTCTCAATGCATAACAAATTCAAGAGATATTGCTTCACTTCCAATCACAACACATTGGCTCCTACTCCTAAAAAATGAAACTTACTACACCCGGCTCAAACAGAAACCTTGGAAAAGAACCAAGGGACTAAGAAACACCAAGGGGTAATCGCTACATTACCTTCAAAGAAAATCATTGTCTTTTTTTCGACTTAAATCCCTCAAGAAAACTGTTTAGGAGATCCATCGTCACGAAAAGTCCCAATTTTTCTACTTTTCTTCATTTTTTTTCCCAGAAACTACTACACTAAGAACTAGTACTACAACTAAGCTAATATAGCACAGAAAATCATCCAGACAATCTCCTCACCCACACTTAAAATTGTGCAATGTCTTCAATGCACACTATAAATAATAAGAGGGTAAAAGAGGCTCTCTGGTAGGCCAAAGGCCAAAGAATTAGCAACTCACGGGTACTTAGATTGCCTCCAGGTATGGTCCTTTGTGTGAGTACCTCACAATTAGTTCCAACCAACTGCTCACTTTTGCATTCCTCTTAGATTTAACTCAATGCTCCTACTCCTACAAAACATGAAAATAATACTACAAGAAAATAACAAAATAAAAAAAATAAACAAAAGAAAAAGAAAAAAAAATTAGAATTGGGTTGCCTCCCAACAAGCGCTTGATTTAGCGTCGCGACACGACGCCATCACTTTCACCATTTTTCCTTCCACTTTGAGGATATGGATTGTGCCCCCAATTTCGCATTAATTTTTCTGTCACGTTCATGGTGCGGTGGTGTGAGAATAAAAGAATCAAGCAATAGATATCGCAACTTGCACTTCTTGGCCCTTAAGTGAGGAATGTCATTTTGCCTTTTTGGTATTGCAAATTTTAGAATATAAGGGTCTTGTTCTTCATCTATACATCTCTCTTCGGGTCTCCATCCAAACATAATGTGGAAAAATGATTAGAATAAGGACCAACATGCCCCAACTCCGAAACTACATTATTTTTGACATCCTCAATAATGTATGCTCCCTCAACCTTGACATCATCAACAAGAACATAGTCTAATGCTTGGTATTCTTGTTTTAGCTCCTAAATTTGGACTAAAAGATCTTTTTCAACTTCACACAACTCATCACTAAATTGTTGGCCGCAACAACCCTTGCACGCAATTGAGCCTCCAAGTCGTGAATAGAACTGCCAAATTGGTTGATCTCTTGTCTCAGTTCAACTCTTTCTTCTATAAAATGTTTCATCTTATTCGTAATTTTCTCACGGAAACCTCTATATTTCTCTAATAATTTCCTATGCATATCAAAAATACGAACATCATGTTCCACATCATCCAATTCGTTACTCCTGTCAAATCACAAGAATTATTGGAATCAACATAAGATTGGATTGGAGTAGGATAACAAAACTTTGGACAATGATTCCAATTTCCACCACAAATAGTACAGGATTGAGATGGTGCACACAACTCGGTACTGAGAATATTTTTAAAATATTGCCACAAGTGGGGTCCTTTACAATATGGACGAGGATCACAAAAACTAGAATACTTACTATCCCACCACCTTTTAGTTAAGAGATGCCATGTAAAATAAATATAATAGTAACTACATTAAACAAAAATTAAATAATTAAATAAATAAAAAGTAAAAATCTAATCTAGTAAAATAGTTAATTTCTAAGTCACCGACAACGGTGCCAAAAACTTATTGCATCCTAACACACACGCAAGTATACATGATCGTACAAGTAATAAAATGAGAATTTGAGTATCAACTACCCACTAAATTCAACAAGATTTTTATTCGGTCGATCCAATTCGAGCTCACGAGTTTAATTATACTAAACTACAATTCTAAGTAGTAACTAAATTATCAAGCAACAAAATGGTTGTTGTGTATTTAGTAGAGACAATATTCCAGGGTTGTGATCGATTCACCAGTCCTTTTGTGTTCTAGTTAACTCTCCAATTCATACAATTCACTCATGGTTGCTAATTAAGCGAACAATTGCTCCCATAGCCTTCTTCGGAAGTGCTACTCGCATATTCAAAATAGATTATTGCCTATATTCCAATAAAATCAATCTATTAACAGTGCATTAAGATTACAATATGTAATTAAGCACGGTGGCTAGGTATATTCCTATCAGAACCACAAATCCACCCTCACTCATAGTTAAGATCGTGCTCTCTTCAATTATTCTTTAATCTAAACATGACTTTCTCACGCATAGCATAGATAGTCAATAGAACCTAACAACTCGCCAGATAATTAAGCAATTAATCAAAGAATTGAAGAAACTACCATATATTGGTTAATTGTAATAAAGGTTAAGTCAATGTTAAACAACAATATTCATGGCTAAATCACAACCCCAGAACTATGGGTTTTATCCACTCATGATAGTATCAAACAAATTCGTAAGTGTTGGATAATTGAAAATACTAAGGAAAGATGATGAAATATGAGATATCCTTGCTTCCGAATATTCCTTCTCTAGGTCTAAAATGTGTCAAAAGTCCAGAAAATAGCGTTTTTCCATATATTAATATCAAATAAGGTCGGACCTAGACGAAATTTCACGGTGATGACCTGATAGGTCATCTTATGATTTATACCTAATTTTGTGATTCTAAACCATTAAAAGTCATGTTTTAGCCATCCTCGATATGCGTACACGGTCCAGACATCTTTCCGAAAAGCTTTTATGTTAAAAACAAATAAAAATATGAAATTTTGCCTAAAAACTTCATTTGAGTTGACTTCGGTCAATATTTTTTGTAAACAGACCAGGATTCCTATTTTGACAGTCCTGATGGATCCGTATCGTGATTTAGGACTTGGGGGTATGCCCAGAATCGAAAACGGAAGTGTATTGGCGAAAAATATACTCGCCATGTGGGTCTATTAAATGGCAGGACGTGTCAGCAAAGTTTGGAGATAAGTGAAGAATGACATGTGAAGATGATATGCGAAACACCCTCGGGATCGAACATACTCGTACCGTGCCTGTTAGACTCGGAATTGTCAGCATAAATAGCTCGGAACAGGTGCAGGAGAATATCTCATAATTACAAATGAGGAAGGAATAAATTAATCCCGGATTATATGGGATTTATCATCATTATTCCATCAGTTACAAATCAATTATGTAACGTGCAATAAATGCAATAAATGATTGTAACGGCCAGAACAAGGCAATTAATTGCAAGATTGACTCAACAGGCACGAGATTGACTCAACAGCCACGTGATTGACTCATCAGCCACGGGATTGACTCATCAGTTATGGAATTAACTCATCAGTTACGAAATTAACTCATCAGTTACGAAATTCCAGCATTTACACAGTTGTTACAAGTCTTCCAAAAGTAATGGATGGGTGGAATAAATGATCATAATGGACTCATTATTCAAGGAGAATGGTTACTTAAATTTATCTCTATAAATAGACATAGTTGTATCACAATCAGGAAATCCAACTTTCTTCTCTACAATTCTATACATTGTAATTCATATCATCTTCCTTTCAAGTTAGCCATAGTTTGGCCCTTCAAGCTCCATTCGGCTCAACATCCTGTCAAGGATTATTCAATAAGAATTATTTCTTCTCTGCTTTATTTTTATTATATTATCTGTCATTGAACTTATTTTTCACTTCTCTACCACGTTGCATAAACAAAAATTATATCTTTCGGATTGAATCGCTTGCTTGTGGCCCGTCACATAAAATTATTGCTTTGACCTTGAAAACTATTTTTTGAGTTATACAGTTTGGTTCCGTTACCGGGAACTCAAGAAAATTTGTTATTCATCCAAAGATACTAACAATTTTTGTTGATATGTGCTTGCTTTTAGTTTAAACCTTCATCATGGCCGAAATTTGCCAATCAACACAGTTGAGGACAACCAAGCTTGCGATGGCTTTACCATGAGAAAGGAAAAGGCAATAATAGCCATGATACTGATATATAAGAAACAAGTAGAGAAAAACAGAGAATGTACATTGGCATATTGGTACCACAATTATTAGTACCAAAACTTATTGAAGAATCTACGCCAAATAGTGTTGAGACATGAAGTTCAGATACATCAGGTAATTTTAATTTGCATAATTTAGTTCTAACTTGACAGAAACAGATCAAGGAACAAGATGAGTGGATAGAAAACCTCCGGAAATTCCCGCCTACCCCACGAGAATGATATGCAGCATCGAGCTTTAAATGGAAAAAGGCACGGATGTACAAACGAAAGTCAAAAATAGGTCCGAGCAAAGAGATACGGGATTTTCTTCACGGGCTGAAAAAGGTCCGAACCCTCTCGAAATGGTAAGGAATCACCTTGCTAAATTGAAAATTTCCACAGGAGAAGAATGAAGGTTAGGAAAAGCAAGGGTAAAACACCCACGAGATTGTTTACAACGATACCACACCTGACAACTAGAAAAGAAAAGATAGGTGCGGGATAAATAATTGAAGACTACGAGGAAGAAGGTTCATTAACAGACATGGACAACAACACAAATAATTTCGGATACAATCATTGAACCGAAAGAATCAAAATCCACGAGGTCAAATGCTGAAAAACACCGAGTTTAAAGGTAAGTTGATTAAACTTTTACGTGTTAATGCAAATTGCTTTGCTTGCCACCATTGTAACCATAACAGGTGTACCATCAGAGATAATGGTTTATATGATAAATATTGACCCGCGGTATAATTCGGTCAAGCAAAAGAAGAAACCAGAGCCAAATAATAAAAGATAAAGTTATGGAACCTCGAAGGTGGGTTTAGTCCGAAAGTCGAATCATTCGGACTCGTTGCTAACATCAACCCATCATCACTTTCAAAATTCCGAGGAGAAAGATGATTGCTAGTATATCACATTGTCTCGAATGTCTCGGTAAATACAATATTAATTCAAGAAGAGAAAGGTACACAATCTCTTATCTATTATAGAATGCTCTTAGACATGGAAATTGCATATCTATATTTCGAGAAGTTGGCATTAATTGCTATTGCCCTAAATCTAAGGCTTTATTGTCAATATCATTCAATTCTCCTAGCCACTATATTTTCATTATACAATATTTTGCATAAACGAGAACTGTCAGGAAAGCTAGCTAAATGAGTAGTCAAACTTATGGAATATGATATTATTTATCAGCCACATACGGTCATAAAAACACAAGTCAAGCAGATTTCATGACTAATCTTTGCTTGAGCATATTATCTGAAGCTGAAATCAAAGTACATGTTAGTTCTGTCATAGTTCTCGGGATCTGGACCTTTTACACAATTAAGTCCACAAGTATTAAAAGTCCTGGGTTAAGGACAATGATTAATCCCTATCAGGAAAAGTATTTAGATTTCACAAAAGTTAGTTTATTACTACTAACAAAGATGAGTATAAAGCATATGATACATGCTTGAATTAGCTGAGGACTCAAAGAAAAAGTATTGATTTGACGATTGATCAAATCCAAGAAAACTATGCAGCCTAAGAAAATCAAGTCGGATGTGCTAGTCTCGGATCTACTGCTGATATCACTGACTCCAGAAGCAACTCCGGACTCTTATTGAGAAATATCATTTCCGTATCAAACAATATCAGGATCGAGTCATCCTTTATCTGGGTGATCCTTGATCTATCATCAATTAGAATGAAAATGAGGTAAGGCCGACTAATTTAATTTTGGAATAATAACTTCATTGATTACTTGCAGAATGGGACTTTACCCACAGACAAGCACGCTCTCGACAACTCTGAGTGTGTCTCATCCAGTACTGGCTTATTGAAGGAGAATCATATTTAAGAATATTCAAGGCTCCAAAAGCTAAAATGCCACATGTACCAAACAAACAAACTATATGATGCAAGAAATCTACAAAGAAAGCCGTGAAAATTACTCCGGTAATAAGGCAAGATATCGCATGGTCCTCGACAACATTTAGGAATCTCCGTAGTTCCCGACTAGAGTAAAAAATAAAGAAAGAGCTCTGGTACCGTCTCTATGCTGTAACTGGACCATTTGAAAGTCCATCAACAACGGAACTGGCTATCCTATCCGAGATTATTAAACTGGGGACTGTCAAATTATGATTCTAGTGTTTGAGTTCTCATACCTCAAAACTCAAACACTAGAGAGATCACTTATACTTGAAGATTAGTCAATCTGACTTGACATTTTAAGAAGTGATTCAAATAATTGATTGCTTTGGGAGATAAATTTCTAAGAGTATTCCGACATTATTTACCGCAATCTCAACTCAGTCAGTTGTATTGCTCATATCAAGCATAAAACACTCAAACAGTGTTGATTGAGATCTTCAAAAATGCATATACTACTCTTACACAAAAAAGGATCAAGAACTCCATGTCGAGTCAAGAATCCCACGATAATAAACGAGGCTTTTATGTTCAAGTCAACATAAATGTATGCAAATATGCCATCAGAATAAAGTTCACTTTGAACAAACACATGGTTTATATTCGGTCTATCAATGGCCATTCAAGTTAAAAGCCTTTCTTAATGGATAATTATATTATGACTCGGATCGATTATCCCGAACATCTCAAATATTATTTCGGACATGTGTCCCTCTCTACTTGGAAGTATGTTCATATACTCCAATTTGGATTCAAAATCCAATCAGATTTAATGTCTCTTCAAGACAAATCTACTAAGATATATATTTATTTGGGAGCAGTATTCCCCCAGACTCAATGGCTTACCAAGATCAATACTCCATGAAATCCTACCAGGATTAATACTTCCACAAACTAAAAGTCTACTCAGATCAATCGATCCTCTTTTACGCCTGAATGAAAAGGAGACGTCCTTTTCATAGCATTTAAAAATATAAAAGGGCCTCTTTTATTTAAAAGTTAGACACCCAAGGGTGCAACACTAAGACATCGCACATGTAACGATGCATCCAAATATATATTTCAAGTCTGTAAGAGCACTCAAATAAATTCATAAAGTGCCATGAAAAGTTAGTACTCAGATAAATTCCCTAAAGTACCAAATGGTGATATTAGACCCGAAAGACACGAGGAAGTAACTGAATTCCCGGTCTAGGTCTGAACCCTTCTGATGAAATAAAAAGGGTAAAGCAGTCATCATCTAAAAAGTATAAACATTCGAGTCCCGTATATATTTTCCTTTTCAGAAAAAGGACCACAAAGAAGGAATAGTCAAGTGCTCAAGATTTCACTCTTCAAAGCTCAAACACTTGGGGGACTATACAGTATGGAAGGCAAAGATAAAGCAAAGAAGACTATCAAAAATTCAAATCTCTAGCTTGGGGATCCATCTACCCAACAAGTCAAGTGATACGAGCAAAATCAAAAGAGCCAAAGACTCAAAACTCAAAGCCTGATTCAAACAACCTTCGAACATGTTCATAAACAAACATTCAGGTTAAAGGCAATATTTAGTCAAGGGTTGCAAGATATACCCTTGTATTTATTCAAAAACTATTGTAAATGAAAACAGTTACGGGTGAAAAAACCCTACCTTTATAAAAACTGTTACAAACGAAAAATAGTTATTCTCTTGTATTAACTCAAAAAAACTGTTACATACGAAAAACAGTTACGAAATACAAGTGTATATCAAATCTGTTAAAAGAAAACAGTTGCAACATGAGTTTTAGATGATAATCAAACACATGTAAAATGTTGTGAAAGTACAAACAAAAACTTTCTTCAGAAACATTCTTAAACATGTGAAAATTTTCTATCACTCTATTGCATTACTACACCATTATGAAGTTGAGACGTCTTCTTCATTAAGTGTCGATCAAAAAGGTCCCTCTTTCATAAAGAATGCCTACTACAAAAAGGCTCGCATTCTATATGCAACACCGTGCCTACTATGAAAAGGTACGAGTAATTTTATATGCAAAGCTCAGAGGTAAAACTAAAACCTCGAAAATAAAGCATGCAAAAGACTTAAAGGGTGAAACAAAAGCCCAAACATTAAAGTAGGCAGAAAATAAAGCCGAAATTTATATTTCGAACTTTCCAAACATAAGGCAAACATTTTTCTTCAAACCCCGAAATAAGACAGGGGTAAACCAGCTGATTATTGACAAAACGAGTATAAGCGTTGAAGTTTTCATATGAATCTCTAAGTTCTTCACTCTTTTTTCACAGTCAATAACCGGAAAGTGGGGGGACTATCTGTATTGGCAAAAAATATACTCGCCATGTGGGTCTATTAAATGGCATCATGTGTCAACAAAGCTTGGAGAAAAGTGAAGAATGACATAAGAAGATGATATGCGAAACACCCTCGGGACCGAACATACTCGTACTGTGCCTGTTAGCCTCGGAATTGTCATCATAAATAGCTCGGAACAGGTGCGGGAGAATATCTCCGAATTACAAATGAGGAAGGAATAAATTAATCCCGCATTATATGGGATTTATCATCATTACTTCATCAGTTACAAATCAATTATGTAACGTGCAATAAATGCAATAAATGATTGTAAAGGCCAGAACAAGGCAATTAATTGCAAGATTGACTCAACAGGCACGAAATTGACTCAACAGGCACGAGATTGACTCAACAAGCACGAGATTGACTCAACAGCCACAAGATTGACTCTTCAGCCACGAGATTGACTCATCAGCCACGGGATTGACTCATCAGTTATGGAATTAACTCATCAGTTACGAAATTCCAGCATTTACATAGCTGTTACAAGTCTTCCAAAAGTAATGGATGGGTGGAATAAATGCTCATAATGGACTCATTATTCAAGGAGAATGGTTACGTAAATTTATCCCTATAAATAGACTTAGTTTTATCACAATCAGGAAATTCAACTTTCTTCTCTACAATTCTATACATTGTAATTCATATCATCTTGCTTTCAAGTTAGTCATAGTTTGGCCCTTCAAGCTCCATTCGGCTCAACATCCTGTCAAGGATTATTCAATAAGAATTATTTCTTCTCTCCTTTATTTTATTATATTATCTGTCATTGAATTTATTTTTCACTTCTCTACCACGTTGCATAAACAAAAATTATATCTTTCGGATTGAATCGGTTGCTTTTGGCCCGTCACATAAAATATTGCTTTGACCTTGAAAACTATGTTTTGGGTTAAACAGGAAGTCCCTAGCCCGATATATCGGACTATGTCAAAATTTAAAAGTTGAAAGCTAAATGAAATTGAAGAGTTTGACCAAAGTTTGACTTTTTAGATAACGGGTCCGTATTTTGGTTCCAAAACTTGGTATAGGTCCGACACCATATTTATGACTTTTCTTTGAAATTTGATGAGAAACGGAGTTGATTTGACGTGATTCGGACGTCCGGTTGTGAAAATAGGAATTTCAAAGTTTTCGTGAATATTTCATTCGATTTGGTATTCAATTCGTAGTTCTAGGTGTTATTTTGGTGATTTTATCGCGCGAGCAAGTTCGTATGATATTTTTAGACTTGCGTGTACGTTTGGATTGGAGCCCCGAGGGCTCGGGTGAGTTTCGCATTGGCTACGAAGTGATTTAGACTTAAAATTTTTGTTGGTGTCTGCATTTTCTAGGAACTGGCCTCTAATCTTGCAATTACGAGACCACTGTTCGCATTTGCGAACATTCCCATCTTCTGTTAGGTTCGCATTTGCGACCGATTTATTCGCATTTGCGAAATATGCGTAGGTCAGCCTATGTTCGCATTTGCGACAATAAGGTCGCATTTGTGGATGGCCAGTAATCGCATTTGTGATGATTGGCTCGCATTTGCGATGGGAACTAAGGAAGGGGAATCTTCGCATTTGTGAAGAAATGGTTCGCATTTGCGATA
This sequence comes from Nicotiana undulata, assembly GCA_005239495.1. Lineage (NCBI taxonomy): Eukaryota > Viridiplantae > Streptophyta > Magnoliopsida > Solanales > Solanaceae > Nicotiana > Nicotiana undulata. Next base: position 18,648 of record ML262121.1, read on the forward strand.
TTACGATTTTCGCATTTGCGAATTTAGCAAAAATGTGGAAGTTCCGTATTTGCGAAAATTTTCGCGCATTGCGGGCTATGAATTTGCGAAGCCTAGGTCACATTTGCGACATCTGCAGTTGATGAAATAGGACTTAGACAGGATTTTTGGTTCATTTCTCAAATTTTCGGATCCTAGAACCATAAAGGCGATTTTCCAAGACCATTTATTCCCCGCAACATTGGTAAGTGATCCTAACCCACTTTCTTTCAATTACCCATCACATTTCATAAATTTTGAACCTAAAATCTAGGATTTCCATGGTAGAAATTGGGGGTTTGGGTATAATTAGAGATTTTTGGGAAATTGGTATTTAGACCTCAAATTGAGGTCGAATTTCAAAACTAATTGCATAATCAGGCTCGGGGGTTAATGGGTGAATGAGTTTTGATCCGAACCTCAAGTTTTGACCAAGCGGGCCCGGTGTTAATTTTGAGTTTTTTTTTGGGGGGGGGGGGACATTGGGAAAATCAAATTTTATGCATTGTAATTGATTCATTTAGCAATAATTGATGTTATTGTGTTAATTGTGTCTATATATGAGTGGTTTGGAAGTGGATTCTAGAGAAAAATCTGTAATTGAGCATTGAGTGGCCTGTGCAGAGAGGTAAGTGTTGTGCCCAACCTTGACTTGAGGGATTAGTAACCCTCAACTTATTTGCTATATGAAATTCATGTGAGCAGCGTATATGTGAGGTGACGAGTACTTATTCACCGCCAATTTATCTGTTTTGCATGTTTCTTTCTCGTTCCTCTTTTATTGTTTCACTACATGCCTAACTGTTACATGTTTTGCTTGTATTTTCATGCCTAATTGTTACTTGTTAGACAATGATTCCCTCTGTTAATAGTAGTAGTAGTTCCATAGCTTCATTATCTCTTATTATTTGCTTAAGCTGGTTTAACGGTACTTTTATGGTATATTTTGGATTTTTCTCGCTGAGTAGTATTACTTGTGTGAATTTTCATACTGTAAAAGCTTGCTAGTTGTTTCGGTTTGGAGTTAAGCATTGTGAAGGGTTATGTGATTTGAATTGTGAAATTTTTGTACATACTGAGTAACTGATATTGATATGGTGGGATCAGGTTGTGCATCGCAACGGGTGGAATAAGGGTGATATATTGAGGAGGAATAAGGGTGAATTGATATTGTACAGTGGGATCGGGTTGCACGCCGCAGCAAGTGTAATAAGGGTGGAATGTTTGGTGAAATAAGGGTGAACTGTTATTGTGATTATTGTGATATGGTGGGATCGGGTTGCGCGCCACAACAAGTGGAATAAGGGTGATATATTGTGGAGGAAGGGTGAATTAATATCTACATGGGATAGGGTTGCACAACGCAACATGTGTAATAAGGTTGGAATGTTTGGTGAAATAATAGTGAACTGTGATTGTGATTATTGTGATATGGCGGGATCCGGTTTCATGCCACAACACTTTTATTTAAATTATGTTGTTTATGCTATTATGATGAAATAAATGAGGAGTGCAATATGTATGGTGGGATCGGCTCGCCACAACAACTTATGTGTTTATGTTTTTTCCCGCATCATGTTAGTTGTACGGTATTCTTGTTTACACTTAAGGATAGATAGTATCGAAACGCTGTTGAATTACTTCAAGAAATGTAGTTAATTCTTACCAGTTACTGCGTTACTCTATCACGTCTTCCTCTTTCTATTTTTATTATTTAAACTGTATGCATGCTATATTGAGAGTGACCCGCGGTAGCCTCGTCACTCCTTCGTCGAGGTTAGGCTCGGCACTTACCAGTACATGGGGTCGGTTGTACTGATACTGCACTCTGCACTTACTGTGCAAATTTTTGAGTTGGTCCGAGCTGATCGAGAGTTCGGCTATAGGATTTGTCGGCTAGGAGACCCAAGATAGACCTGTCGGCGTCTGCAGGCCCTGGCGTCCCCTTCTACAACTCACACTTTACTGTTTCTTTATTTTGCAGACAGTTGTATTTCTTTCGGACAAATACTTGTAGAATAATCTTAGAATTTTCATGAATTGTGACTCCAGATTCCGAGTAGTAGTGTATAAATATTTTGAAGTTGTTATACAAACTCCGCGTTTGATTTAATTAGTTATAGCTTAATTGTTGATAATTACTGAATTGCAAAGGAATTGGTTCAAAACTCTCTAATGTTGGCTTGCCTAGCAAGTGTAATGTTAGGCGTCATAACGGTCCCGACGGTGGGAAATCCGAATCGTGACATTCCCTTTCCTAGCCGAAATAGGAAAACTTGCAAACTTAATGCTTTCTATGCGTCGCACAGTGCCTCGCAGTAGTGCATTTCTTCAGCAGTTGCCTCTTCCTCCATTTTGACGTCCAGAATTGATCATCGACCCCCGAACACGATCCCGGCTTAATCCCTTGGGCTTCTACTCAGACTTCAAAGCTCCAAATAGCTCGAATTAGTTCCACAACATATACATAACTCAGCATCGCTCCTACAAAGCATAAAACACACAATAAGTACAAAACACTAGCGATTAAAGCTCAAATGCAATAAAAGTACAGTAAATTAGAGTGCGATAAGCGACTAAAATAAACAATTATAGTCTACCATCATGTATCTAGTGGGAACACTATGTAATAATAAATAGATAAATTTGTCACCTCCTCCACTTTATTTTTTGTTGTAGAATTTGAACAGGCCCTTAGTTTGAGATAGAAAAGAAACATCTTTAAAACTTTTACTTGTATTAATCATAAATCGTGTATGTCATTAAGGATAAATGAAAATTTTAAAACTAAATGATTTCAAAATATAAAAGAAATGTTGTTCGAAAACATACTAAAAAAGAATGCTACATAAATTAAACCACGTCCCAAGTGCCAATAAAGGACAAGAATGAAAACAGGCAGATGGCCAAGCTATGATGATTTCTCTCAATGGATTAAGAGAATCATATAACTACTCACTACTGTGACATTTCAATCCAAGCAAGTTGAGCTGGATTATATGAATTACTAAAACCGTAGTTCCATCTAAGCTTTTCTTAAGAGTTGTTTTGCTTTATTCAAGATTCAGATGTCTGAATATACATTTGAATATTAAAATGTATTAAGATTTGAATATTGAATGCTTAAAATTTCGTTATTTTTTCAACATTTGAATGTTAATAATTTATTATTAAAAGTTAATAATATAAAAACGATTAAAGTAATGCAAATGTTGTATATCCACGGATTATTACGGTGTAAGTTGGTAGTTGCTCGGTGGTACTTTGATATTCTCGAGCAAAAGTGGGAGAGAATGACCATGGACTTTATGGTTAGCTTATCACATATTGATACGATCCTAGATAGCCCGGGTAAAACGGAGAACTTTGAGGATGACGCTGAATTATCTAGTGGGTCATTGACCCGAGCCAAGTCCATGAACGTCCAAAAGAGTGCACGCTAAGGAGTTGCATGATCTTTTTTTTTTAAAATAAAGTTCCCCAGATTGATTGGGGGTGTAATATTATCTGAAATAGAGTACAAGAGGGAGGCTTGACCTTACCTCCATAATACAACACAAGGATAAGGTTCTTATCCTTCAAAAAAAAGGAGCATTAACGAATACTTATATGCTCCTGCTCTAATCCAACAAAGTTAACTTACAAAGAAATTTGGCCTGTCATATCGAAGTCTTATGCATGGCAATTGGCTTTTGTCCAGATGATATGGGCCTTTGACACATGTAGGAAGTTGCTGATATGAGTAATAGAAGGAGCCAATATCACTGGTAGAACCGATTTTGGCTAATTGATCAGCTGCTTGGTTTGCTTCCCTAAAACAGTGGCGAGTTTTGACATTAGCATGGTTCAATATTTGGGAGATTTCCTCTATGATCTTGTTCATTCTATAATTGTTCGCTCTCCTGTTGGTGATCATCTGAGTAACATTTAAGGAGTCTAGTTCCAGGATGAACTCTTTGTAGCCATTCCTGATGCACCAATCAGCCCCAAACTTGGCAGCTTGTGCTTCTGCAATTGCATTATTGTTTGCATTGAATGGGGAAAGAGAATGCCATTACGAGATCTCCCGTATCATTCCTGAGTAAACCTCCAATACCTGCTTTTTCAGTGCTATTGATAAAACTACCATCAATGTTCAACTTTATAGACCCTTGTTCTGGAAGATTCCAACAGACAATTGTACACCGAGGAATAGGCTTCAATTTGATCATTTCTTCACAAAAGGAGATCCAGGGTAATGTCAACTTACATGTTGGAAAAGCCTTAGCCAAGGCAATTTGAATCATCCAACTAATTTCTTGAACCATTTTTAATAAATTAAAGTTTTTCTTATCACCGTACTTGTAATCGCATCTTTGTTTCCAAATTTTCTAGCAGATAACAACCGGCAGGATTTGGACAGTAAGTTTATGAACGTCATTAACGGTCTTCTGTTGCCACCATGAGTCTATCAAACCCCTGACAGTGCCTTCATGATATTTGATCCCCAATGGACCACCAAATAGTTTCCAAATTAAATTAGCCCATTCACCTTAGCTTTCACAAAAACATGTAGCATAGATTCTGCGTCTAGGTTTCTGCAACAGTAACATCTTGAAACTGCTTGATTTCCAAACCTAGTGGTCACTTCATCAACTGGTAACTTTCCTTTCCATAGTCTCGATGTAAGGAAAGAGAACTTGAATGGGATTGAATTGTGCCAAACTTTTTGAAGGAAATGATTTTTAGGTTTACAACTTCTAATTTGCTGCCATGCATATTTATTGTGGTACTTCCCATTGTCTGTAAGATCCCAATAGACTTGGTCTTGAAGTTCTTGTCTTCCAATGTCAATAGTTTCAATGTGCTTTACCAGGTGAATTTGAAGAGTATTCTGGATCTTTTCAAGATTTTATTTTCCACTAACCATGAAGTGCTTGACCAAAGTCTTGGTGCTTCTGGTAACTTGAGGGACCGCCGCTGCTAAAGGACCTTTGCCCATCCATTATCCCACCAGAAGCTACATGTCTCGGAATTCACTTGCCAGACCATAAAACTTTCGCCCTTTTTGTTGACTTGTGTCAAACTCTTCCACAAATGGTAATTACCTAAAACCCACACCTTAGAGGTAGGATGGGCTCTAGTGCAGTACTTGTGCTTCACAAAGGTCGCCCATAGTGATGGTATTGATCAAAATCTCCACCATCTTTTTATAGCCAATTGTCACGTCCTTAGTTGTTAACTAAGTACACGTGCGACACTTGACAGCTCGCTCTTGATCTTGCACAACTTGCTCACGTTCTTGCTATGCCAAGTCAGCCTTACTACACTAAAGATCGCTAGGGGAATGTTATAACATAGGAGAATTGTCAAAGGAAACTTTTGTATTAGTGAGAACTTATTGTTTTGCTTGATGAATTACAAATGGATGGCCTCCTTTATATACTAGTCTCCTAGGGGATAAAGTGTAAATATTAACTGTTACACATGTCCTTCCATATTTACAAATAAGTACATTCTCTAAAATCTTCTATATATCAAGAATCTTCCAAGGACTTCCCTACTAATTCCATAGAGTTCTAGGGTCTTCCTAATGAAACCTGTATATTTTTCTAGAACCTTCCTACAAGTGCATAATTATCTAGAGCTTTCCCAAGGATTTTCTCAATAATTCTAGAATATTCCACCAAGATCTAGTTCCTAACTTAGGTAACCCTTCCATATGGAAAAATTATATGCCAAGTGGCACCTACGTGGGATGATGATGTGGCGGGCCATGACACTCTCCCCCACCCAATTTTGTGTCGCCCTCGGCACAAAGCATCGACACGTATGCGCGCACCTCGCCTTGGCGTCACCGGTGATCTTTGTCCATTAGCCATGATGCACTATGGACAGGTTCGCCTTCCCATGTCACAAGGTATTGGTCGCCTTTCATCTTGCCCCGTTTGTACTTTGGACGACTAGCAATGATGGCCTTGATACCCCGCTCATCGGATGCCTCTCCTCTCTCCTGGCCTAAATCTCCCCATGACTCGACCAAGCCTAGCAGCTTCTCAAGCATCGGGTCCATGCTTCCACTCCCTATTTGGCTGCCCTCTGTGGTCCCAGCCTTACTGGAAAACTTGAACCCACTGCTTGGTTCTTCGTCTAAGTATGATAACGTTCCATCACTTTGTAAATCTCCATCCACTTCAACTATGTCCGCCCAACTTTTTCTTGCTGCTACCATGCTCCATTTGCATGGTGCCAAGATAGGCTTTGGAATCCTCTACTTTCGGCTTAGGTTCCAAGCGAATCCCCCCAATGCAAGCGGTCCCTCGTGTGTCAACCTTGTGTGCCTGAGCAAAGTTCCCGATCATTGCTGCAAGCTTCCCCAAATCTGGGCATTCACTTGCCCGATGTGATCTTTTACAGAAGTAGCACCTTCCCTTAGGCACGTACTCGCTACCATTTTCCGACCCTTTGTCGTTTCTCTTGGACCCATATCCATTATGGTATGGCCCTTTGCCATTACCCTTGTATACCTCGGCTATGCCTTTCCCGTTGTCCTCGTCATGATCTCCCTCACCCCTCTCGGCATTTTCTTCTTTGGACTTGGCAGGCTCCATATTGAAGTCAACAAGCGACTCGGCTACCGCTATGGCCTCGTCCACACTGGCTACTTGATGTCTTCTTAACTCCTACTTTGCCCAATTTTGCAACCCATCCATGAAGTAGAAGAGGGAATCTTCCTCATACAACAACGGGATTTGCAGCATTAAGGTAGTAACTCGCGCACATACTCCTAAATTGTGGCTATCTGTCGGAGCTCCCTTAGCTTCCGCCTAGCTTCACACACCACATTCACCGGGTATAATTGCTTCTTCAACTCCTTATTGAAATGCTCCCACCTCTCAATCTTGCATAGCCCATTTTCTTTGTCAGAACACTTCTGATGCCACTATAACGTAGCAATCTCTGTGAGGTACAATACGGCAGTGTTGATCTTCGCATCATCATCCTTCACTATACCGTCCTGAAGTAGTTCTCCAAGTGACAAAGGAAGTTCTCCATTTCTTGTGCATCACGAACACCTTTAAACATCAGAGGTTTGGGAGCCTCTATTTTAGCCTCCCCCATCACCACAACATTGATGGCTGCCTCGGTCACGCCAGCACTAACATGCTCCTTGAGTGACTCTATATTTTCCTTCATAGCATCGATGGTACTCAAAGCTTCCATGAGTCTGCACTCTAAGGCAGTGATGGTTTGCCTTAGTTCCATCTCGGTTTGTGTATGTCCCTCCAAGTCATTTCGGATACTCTAAATCTCTTCAAGAGTGTGCCCCTCAAGAACGCTAACGGTGCATTCCATCTTACCCAAACGTTGGCCAAAGATCTCAATGGCGTCCATCCTCGTATTTATCTTCATCACCCACTCTTTACCGAGCGAGACGTCCTCGAGCAGGACCTCCAGTTCATCCTCGCTCGCAAAGTGGCAGATGGTTCTTGGGATGTAAGCCCTTTGTTTGACATGACCTCGGGTGGCACCTCATGGCTCTTGTTGGTGGCATTCCTCATTTTGTTACGGCCACACTTGCCAGCAGTATCCTAGACGATGTTGGCAGCGTTAGTTTCTTCGTCGTTTACCATTCCCTTAGTTGCAACCTTTGCTCTGATACCACGCTGTCACGTCCTTAGTTGTTAACTAAGTACACGTGCGGCACTTGACAGCTCGCTCTTGATCTTGCACAACTTGCTCACGTTCTTGGTATGACAAGTCAGCCTTACTAAACTAAAGATCGCTAAGGGAATGTTATAACATAAAAGAATTGTCAAAGGAAGCTTTTGTATTAGTGAGAACTTATTGTTTTGCTTGATGAATTACAAATGGATGGACCCCTTTATATACTAGTCTCCTAGGGGCTAAAGTGTAAATATTAATTGTTACACAAGTCCTTCCATATTTACAAATAAGTACATTTTCTAAAATCTTCTATATAGCTAGAACCTTCCAATGACTTCCCTAGTAATTTCATAGGGTTCTAGGGTCTTCCTAATGAAACCTCTATATTTTTCTAGAACCTTCCTACAAATGCATAATTATCTAGAGCTTTCTCAAGGAAATTCTCCATAGTTCTAGAATATTCCACCAAGATCTAGTCTCTAACTTATGTAACCCTTCCATATGGAAAAAATATATGCCAAGTGGCACCTACGTGGAATGATGATGTGGAGGGACATGACACAATGCCTCACTGAATTATTCCATACTCCTCACCCCTACCCTCCTTCATCTGTAGGATAGCATAGATTTCTCCATGAACTCCAATGATATTTTTTTTATTCCCGGTGGAGCCCCAAAAGAAATTGGGGAAGTGTTTCTCTAGAAGTTTAAAAGTTCCCTTTGGTGGAGATAAAGCGCTCAAAGTGTAGGTCGGTAATGCTTGGAGGACATGTTTTATTAGAACTATCCTTCCTCCATGAAATAACATTCTACCCTGCCAGCCATTTAGCTTCTTTATAACTGTCTGAGCCATTTTGTCGAAGTATTCTATTTTATTTCTCCCTACATAAATTGGGCATCCCAGGTATGTAAACGAAAAGTTTTTATCCATGAAGCCAGTGCAGTCTCTGATTTTGTTAATTCTTGTAGCTCCAGTCTTTGGTGCAGTTAGAAAGAAACTTTTTTATTTATTGGCTAGTTGTCTAGAACTTTGTTCGTACTTCTTGATTTGATGCATTATTAGCTTGATGGATCTGCGACTCTCACTGCTAAAAATTACAATATCATCTGCATAAGCCAAATGGTTAATTAGTGGACCATCAAGTGACATAGAGAAAGGAATAAAGTTATCATAACTGTGAAGCATATTAAGAGATCTTTATAGTACTTCAGCAGCTATAATAAATAAGGATGTGGATAAAGGTTCTCCCTGTTTCAAACCCTGTGAGGATGTGAAGAAGCCAGTTCTTGTTCCATTAACAATGATAGAATACCCACTATTTGAAATGAACCTCAGAAACATATTAACCCAATGTTCTGAGAAGCAAAAGTTTTCTAATACAGAGGTTACAAAATGCCAGGACATTCTATCATATGCCTTGTCCATGTCCAATTTGATCACAATGTTACCATCTTTGTTTGGTTGAGAAATAGAGTGTATAATTTCCGGGGCCAGTTTCACATTCTCTATAATCAATCTATCTTTGACAAACCCACTTTGGTTTTCTGAGATCAATGTAGGGAGTAGAGGATTTAGTCTCAAAGCCAGGATTTTAGAGATAATTTTGTTGGTAAAGTTTGTGAGACTAATGGGTCTAAATTATGAGAAACTAGAGGGATTATCTACTTTAAGAATTAGAACCAAACATGAGTGGGAAAAGAACTTGGTGAGAGGTTTTCCCTAAGAGAATTCCATAACAAAAGTAGTGATATCATACTTTATAATTGTGATGACCCAAAAAGTCATCCCGTATATTTCTAGCTTAATATGTATTCTGAGGTCATGAAAACCTCCTTCTATCTCACCTCGATTTGTGTACGCAGCCCGGGCGTGTAGCCGGGAAGCCATTGTGTGAAAAATTATAAAAATGATGTTCTTGTATTTGAAATTTGAGTAGAGTTTACTTTGGTCAATATTTTTTGTAAATGGACCCGTAACCGTGATTTGAGGGTCCCGGAGGGTCTGTAGGAAAATATGGAACTTGGGCGTATACCCGGAATCAAATTCCAAGGTCCCAAGTCCGAGAAATGAATTTTTAAAGGAAATTATTTTTCTGAAAAATATAAGAGATTTTGAAAATGAACTTCTATGTGAAACCTGTGGTATCGGGCCTGTATTACGGTTCTGAAGCCCGGTACATGTTCGATATGATTTATATGTGTTGTCTGTGAAGTTTGGTAAGAAACGGAATCCATTTGACGTGATTCGGACCTAAAATGCAAAATTTGATGTTTAAAGAAGTTTTGAGAAATTTCATTGATTTTGAGGTTTAATTCGATGTTTATGATGTTATTTTGGTGATTTTATTACTCGAATAAGTCTGTATGATGTTTTTGAGGTTGTGTGCATATTTGATTTTGAGCACCGAGGGCTCGGGTGAGTTCCGGGTAGGTGTCGGGGTGTGAAAACATAGAAACAATCTGGTGCAAAGTTCATTTTCTGGTGTCTGGTGTTTAACACTATGCGATCGCATAGGTTTATTCACGATTGCATAGCAGTGAGAGTGGGGGGAGGGTCTGTTGCACTATGCCATCGCATAGGTATAGTTGTGATCGTATAGGAGGATAGGATACTAGGGGGCTGGGTAGTGATGTTGTGCGATCACATATCTCCGTTCGCGATCGCGTAGAGTTAGGTTAGTGATTCTGTGCGATCGCTCTTAGGCGCCCGCGATCGCGAAGTCTGGAAACCTGCCCACTACGCGATCGCATTCCCATCCCCGCGATCGCATAGATATAAAACCGCCAGTTATTTTTAAAGTCCCAAAAACAGAATAGTTACGGGATTCTTCCCCATTTTTCATAAACCTCTTCTTCTCCACACCTCTTGGGAGATTTTTGAAGAACTTCTTTACCATAACTTCATAGGTAAGTAATCCTAACCTCGTTGTTTTTCAATATTTATCAACATCCATTAGATTCTTGGCCTAAAAATATGGAATTAAAGGTAAAAAATTGGGGATATGGGTAGAGTTAGGGCTTTCTGATTATTTGGGAATTTGACCTCGTTTTGGGGTCGGATTTCAAAATAAATTATATATTCGGTCTCGTAGAGGAATGGGTGATCTGGTTTACCAAGCGGACCCGGGATCGATTTTTGGTATTTGGGAAGAAAGTTGGGGAATCTATAATTAAGCATTGAAATTGAATTGTTAAGCATTTATGGATGTTATTGGGTCGATTATGTCTAGATACGTTTGATTTGGAGTCGGGTTCGAAAGGAAAAGTGGTGCTAGATGCTTGATTTGGATCCTTGGAGTCGAGGTAAGTGTTTGGCCTAACCTTAGCTTGAGGGAATAGGTGTTGAGTCTTATTTTCTACTTGTTTATCCCATGTTCAACGTATAGGTGAGATGACGAGTACCTATACGTTGTTTTCTATCATGCCCATGAGTCGGTTTTTGTGATATATGTGATTTTCATCGATATACATTGTGTTGGGTTGTAAGTTTCATTTTGGAGGTTATACAATTGATGGAAAATTCTTGGTTGCGGATATTGTTGATAAATTGTTTCGGTTGAGGATTATTTTATTAAGTTATACCTTTGGGAGAGATTGGTTATAGCTGTGTCCCTTGCCAGGACGGTATTATTTCGGTTGTTGTCCCCTTGCCGGGATGTTGTGACATATGACTTATGTTGTTGATTTTCCTTGCCAAACTGTTGTTTTTGATATTGTTTGGGTGAGGAAGAGTGTAAAGCACGAAGGGTGATGCCGTGCATTTATTTATTTATTGCTCTGTGAGGATGAGAGTGTAAAAGCACGAAGGGTGATGTCGTGCCATGGTATGATATTTGAAAGCACGAAGGTTAATGTCGTGCCGTTTTTATTTATTTATTGCCTTGGTGTGGATGAGAGTAAAAGCACGAAGGATGATGTCGTGCGCTTGTTTTGGTGAGGATGAGAGTAAAGCACGAAGGGGGATGCCGTGCATTTGATTGTTCTGTGTTGTTATTTCCTATTGTGGTTATGATATTTAGATTGTTGCCTTGTCCTGTTATTCAGTATTTGCCTTCCCTTTTCCCCAGCAGGTTCTCCCCGTTATTGTACTTAACTGTTATTTCTTGTTGTTATTTCTTGTTGTTATTTCCTATTATATTATTTAAAATGCACAGGTGGTTATTATTTGTCGTGTCCTAGCCTTGTCACTACTTCACCGAGGTTAGGCTCGGCAATTACTCAGTACATGGGGTCGGTTGTACTGATGCTACACCTGCACTTCTTTATGTTGTGCAGATCCCGGTACCGGACCCAGTGGACACTGATTGAGGAGGCTTCCTTCAGTCCACCAAGCGACACTGAGGTAGTCTTGCAGGCCTTGGCGTCACCTCCTATATCATTCCTTATTCTGTCTTTTCTTTGTATTTCGGAGACAGTAGTACTTGTTTATTCAGACCGTTGTTTTTAGTATTCTTAGATAGTTTGTGAATTTGTGGTACCGCTTTCTGGGAGATGTATTATGGGTTTTGATAATTATGCACTTAAGTTGAAATATTTCATTTCTTCCGCACTTTATCTCTACTTGTTATTGTACTTTACTTTTAAATGCTTAAATAATAAAGGAAATAAGTTGTAATAACTGGAAACGTTGGCTTGTCTAGCGGGTTCAACGTTAGACGCCATCACGGTCCTGACGGTGGGATTTCGGGTCGTGACAAGTTGGTATCATAGCACTAGGTTGCCTAGGTCTTACAATTCACAGAAAAACTTGGTATAGTTTGAGGGATCGGTACAGAGACGTCTGTACTTATCCCCCAGAAGCTACAAAGTTAGGAATAACTTCACATTTTTCCTTCTCTGTCATGCAATTTGAGTTCTAAATGCTAACTGAGTTTCTATTCTATTCTCTCGCAGATGGCGAGAACGCGTGCTTCCTCATCTACCGATCAGCAGCCCGATCCTCCCGTTGTAGCTCCTCGCGCACACCAGAGCAGCTAGCTTCTCATTTCCAGACTCCAACACCTCAGACAACATGAGTAGCCCACCCGGGTATTGTTGCACATCCAGTTGAGGGAGGAGCTAAGTCTGCCGACGCTTTATGGATATTGGATCGGTTCATTAAGTTATTTCCTACTACTTTTACTAGTGCACCATCAAAGGACCCCCAGGATTTCTTAGACAGTTGCTATGAGGTTCTTCGGAACATGAGGATTGTGGAGACCAATGGGGTCGATTTTGCTACATTGCGTCTTTCTGGTACCGCCAAGACTTGGTGGAGGGATGTTTGCTTGACCAGGCCAGTTGGATCTTTGCCGTTGTCCTGGGCTCAGTTCTCCGAGTTGTTCTTGAAGAAGTTTCTACCAGTTACCTAGAGAGAGGATCTACGGAGGCAGTTTGAGCGTCTCCAGCAAGGCTCTGTGACAGTCACCCAGTATGAGACTCAGTTTATCACTTTGGCCCGACATGCTATCATGATACTCCCCACGAATCGAGAGAGGGTGAGGAGGTTTATTGAGGGGATGGCTCAGCCGATTAGACTACAGATGGACATGGAATCGGGTACTGATATTTCATTTCAGGAGGCGGCCAATGTGGCCAGGCGTATTGAGATGGTCTTATCACAGGGCAGTGGTCGGGGGTATGACAAGAGACCTCACCATTTTGGTCGATTCAGTGGTGCCCCATCTGGAGGTAGAGATTCTTGACCATTCCAGTCAGCACTCCAGGTATCCCGCAGTGCACCACCAACTCCTATCAGTGCACCACTGCTTCAGAGCTTCCAGGGGGGGTATTCTGGTCGACAGGGACAGTTTCAGGACCAGCAGTCTCAGCAGCAGAGGTCTTGTTACTCTTGTGGTGATCCAGATCACATTGCTAGGTATTGCCCCCGAGCCTCTGGTGGTTCTCAGTACCAGGGTTCCTGTGCTATGATTCCCCCACCAGGTGAACTCCCCCCCCCCCCCCCCCCCCCCCATCCAGCTGGGGGTGGATGTCGAGGTGCCAGAGGTGGAAGCCAGACAGTTAGAGGTGGAGGACATGCTATGAGGGGTAGAGGTCATCCCGCAATAGGTCGACCCATGGATGTTCAGATTGGTGGGGCTCAGCCCCGACACTATGTTATTCCTGCCAGGCCGGAGGCTGAGGCCTCTGATACCGTCATTACAGGTATGGTTTCAGTTTGCAGCAGAGATGCTTCGGTTTTGTTTGATCCGGAGTCTATAATTTTCTACGTGTCCTCATATTTTGCTCCTTATCTGTTTATGCCCTGTGATTCCCTGAGTACTCCTGTATATGTATCTACACCGATGGGTGATTCTATTGTGGTAGATCGAGTCTACTGGTCATGTATAGTGGTTATTGGTGGTCTTCAGACCCGTGTAGATCTTTTGCTTCTTGATATGGTTGATTTCGATGTCATTTTGGGGATGGATTAGTTATCCCCCTATCATGCTATTCTGGACTCTCATACCAAGACTGTGACCTTAGCCTTACCGGGAGAACCCCGATTGGAGTGGAGGGGGACTCCTGGTCACTCTTCGGGCAGTGTTATTTCATATATGAAGGCTCAGCATATGGTCGAGAAGGGTTGTTTGGCCTATTTGGCCTATGTTCGTAATTCTAGTGCTGAGGTTCCTCCTATGGAGTCTGTGCCCATTGTTCATGAGTTTCTAGAGGTATTCCCTGCTGATCTGTCGGGTATGCCACCCGATAGGGATATTGACTTTTGCATTGATTTGGCTCCGGGCACTCAGCCCATTTCTACCCCGCCAGAGTTAAAGGAGTTGAAGGATCAGTTATAGGATTTGCTAGCTAAAGGCTTTATCAGGCCTAGTGTTTTTCCTTGGGGTGCGCCAGTGTTGTTTGTTAAGAAGAAAGATGGTACAATGAGAATGTGTATTGACTACCGGCAATTTAACAAGGTTACTATCAAGAATAAGTATCCCTTGCCGAGGATTGATGATTTATTCGACCAGCTTCAGGGTGCCACAGTATTTTCCAAGATTGACTTGAGATCTGGCTACCACCAGTTGAGGATTAGGGCGTCTGATGTCCCTAAGACAACCTTTCGCACTCGGTATGGGCATTATGAGTTCTTGGTGATGTCATTTGGGTTGACAAATGCCCCAGCTATTTTTATGGATTTGATGAACTGAGCGTTCAGACACTATTTGGATTCATTTGTTATAGTCTTCATTGATGATATTTTGATTTACTCCCGCAGCCGGGAGGAGCATGAGCAGCACCTTCTAGTCGTTCTCCAGACTCTGAAGGACAGTCAGTTGTATGCCAAATTTTTGAAGTGCGAGTTCTGGTTGAGTTCGGTTGCATTTCTGGGTCATGTGGTGTCGGCAGAGGGTATTTAGGTGGATCCCAAGAAGATTTCAACAGTCAGAGATTGGCCTAGACCCACCTCAGCTACAGAGATTCGGAGCTTCTTGGGCTTAGCAGGTTACTATCGTCGATTTGTGGAGGGCTTTTCATCTATTGCAGCCCCGATGACCAGTTTGACTCAGAAGGGTGCCCAATTCAGGTGGTCTGACGAGTGTGAGGCGAGCTTTCAGAAGCTCAAGACAGTCTTGACCATGGCACCGGTGTTAGTTTTGCCCACATGTTCAGGGCCTTATATTGTGTATTGTGATGCTTCACGGGTTGGACTTGGTGCAGTGTTGATGCAGGATGTCAAGGTTATAGCTTATGCTTCACGTCAATTGAAGATCCATGAGAAGAACTATCTGGTTCATGATTTGGAGTTAGCAGCCATTGTCCATGCGTTGAAGATTTGGAGGCACTATCTGTATGGGGTGTCATGTGAGGTGTTCACATATCATAAGAGTTTACAGTATCTGTTCAAGCAGAAAGAGTTGAATATGAGGCATAGAAGATGGTTAGAACTTTTGAAAGATTATGACATTACCATCTTATATCATCCGAGGAAGTCCAATGTGGTGGCCGATGCTCTGAGCCGGAAGTCAGTCAGCATGGGTAGTCTTGCTTATATACCGGTCGAGGAGCGACCGCTTGCTTTAGATGTTCAGGATTTAGCCAATCGGTTCCTGAGATTGGATGTTTCAGACACTGGCAGTGTTCTGGCTTATATTGTGGCCCATTCTTCATTGTTTGATCGTATTCGAGACCGGCAGTATGATGATCATTATTTGTGTGTTCTTAGAGATACGGCCCGACACGAAAGTGCCAAGCAGGTTACAGTTGAAGATGATGGAGTCTTGAGGATGCAGGGTCGTATTTGTGTGCCTGATGTTGATGGTATTCATGAGTTGATATTGCAGGAGGCCCATAGTTCTTGGTATTCCATTCATCCAGGCGCCCCAAAGATGTACCAGGATTTACGGAAGCATTATTGGTGGCAGAGGATGAAGAAAGATATTGTGGCGTATATAGCCAAGTGCTTGAACTGTCAGCAAACTAAGTACGAGCACCAGAGAGCCGGTGGTTTGATGCAGCAGATTGAACTTCCCGAGTTGAAGTGGGAGCAAGTTACCATGGATTTCGTAATTGGGTTCCCACGGACTCAGAGGATGTTTGATGCGGCATGGGTCATTGTGGATAGGATGACCAAGTCAGCACACTTCATTCCCGTATCAGTTTCGTATTCTTCGGAGAAGTTGGCAAAGATATACATCAGGGAGATTGTTCGCCTACATGGTGTGCCCGTGTACGTTATTTTTGACCGAGGTACTCAGTTTACCTCCCACTTCTGGAGAGTATTTTAGCGTGATTTGGGCACACGGGTTGAGTTGAGAACATCATTTCATCCTTAGACGGACGGACAGTTCAAGCGTACTATTCAGATCTTGGAGGATATGTTACGGGCATGTGTCATTGACTTTGGAGGTTCAGGGGACTAGTTTTTGCCTTTAGCTGAGTTTGCCTACAACAACAGCTACTAGTCGAGCATTCAGATGCTCCTTACGAGGCGTTGTATGGTAGGCGGTGTCGGTCGCCAGTGGGGTGGTTCGATCCAGGAGAGGCTAGATTGTTGGGTTCAGAGTTAGTCCAGGATGCGTTGGATAAGGTGAAGATCATTCAGGATAGACTTCGCAGAGCTCAGTCCAGGCAGAAGAGTTATGCAGACCGTAGAGTTCGTGATTTGGCATTCATGGTTGGTGACCGGGTATTGCTTCGGGTGTCGCCCATGAACGGCATGATGAGGTTTGGGAAGAAGGGCAAGTTGGGCCCTAGGTACATCGGTCTCTTTGAGATTCTTTAGAAGGTAGGAGAGGTGGCCTACAGACTTGCTTTACCACCGAGTTTATCAGCCGTGCATCCGGTGTTTCATGTATCTATGCTTCGGAAGTATGTTGCCGATCCATCTCATGTGCTAGACTTCAGCAGTGTCCAGTGAAGAGCCGATAGCCATGGTAGCCGACAGGTTCGTCAGTTGAGATCGAAGAGTTATTCTTCGGTCCGTGTTCAGTGGGGAGGTCAGCCTGTTGAGGCAGCTACTTGGGAGTACGAGTCTGATATGCGGAGCCGATATCCCCATCTTTTTCCCGATTCAGGTACCTTTCGAGGTCCGTTCGAGGACGAACGTTTGTTTTAGAGATGGAGATTGTGATGACCCAAAAGGTCATCCCGTGTATTTCTAGCTTAATATGTGTTTATAGGTCATGAAAACCTCCTTCTATCTCACCTCGATTTGTGTGCGTAGCCCGATCGTGTAGCCGGGAAGCCTTTGTGTGAAAAACTGATAAAAATGATATTCTTGTATTTGAAATTTGAGTAGAGTTGACTTTGGTCAACATTTTTGGTAAATGGACCTGGACCTGGACCCGTGATTTGACGGTCCCGTAGGGTTCATAGGAAAATATGAGACTTGGGCGTATGCCCGGAATCGAATTCCGAGGTCCCAAGTCCGAGAAATGAATTTTTAAAGAAATTTGTTTTTCTAAAAAATATAAGAGATTTTGAAAATGAAATTCTATGTGAAACCTGTGGTATCCGGCCCGTATTATGGTTCCGGAGCCCGGTACAGAATCGATATAATTTATATGTGTTGTCTGTTAAGTTTGGTAAGAAACGGAATCCATTTGACGTGATTCGGACCTAAAAAAATTTGATGTTTAAAGAAGTTTTGAGAAATTTCATTGATTTTGATGTTTAATTCGATGTTTATGATGTTAGTTTGGTGATTTGATTACTCGAATGAGTCCGTATGATATTTCTGAGGTTGTGTGCATATTTGGTTTTGAGCCCTGAGGGCTCGGGTGAGTTCCGGGTAGGTGTCGGGGTGTGAAAACATAGAAAAACTCTAGTGTAAAGTTCATTTTCTGGTGTCTGGTGTTTAACACTATGTGATCGCATAGGTATATTCGCGATCACATAGCAGTGTGAGTGGGGGAGGGTCTGTTGCACTATGCCACCGCATAGGTGTAGTTGCGATCTCATAGGAGGATATGATAGCTGGGGGGCTGGGTACTAATGTTGTGCGATCGCATATCTCTGTTCGCAATCGCGTAGGGTTAGATCAGTGAATCTGTGCAATCGCACTTAGGCTCCCGCGATCGGGAAGCCTGGAAACCTGCCCACTATACGATCGCATTCCCATCCCCCCGATCGCATACATATAAAACGCCCAGTTATTTTTAAAGTCCCAAAAACAGAATAGTTACGGGATTCTTCCCCATTTTTCATAAATCTCTTCTTCTCCAAACCTCTTTGGCGATTTTTGAAGAACTTATTCACCATAGCTTCATAGGTAAGTAATCCTAACCTCGTTTTCTTCAATATTTATCAACATCCATTAGATTCGAGGCCTAAAAACATAGAATTAAAGGTAAAAAATTGGGGATTTGGATAAAGTTAGGGCTTTTTGATTATTTGGGAATTTGACGTTTGGGGTCGGATTTCAAAATAAATTATATATTCGGGCTTGTGGGGAAATGGGTGATCGGGTTTTGGTCCAAACTTCGTCTTTTGACCAAGTGGGCCCGGGGTCGTTTTTTGGATTTTGGGAAGAATGTTGGGGAATCTATAATTAAGCATTTATTGATATTATTTGGTCGATTATGTCTAGATACGATTGATTTGGAGTCGGGTTCGAAAGGAAAAGCGGTGCTAGAGGCTTGATTTGGATCCTTGGAGTCGAGGTAAGTATTTGGCCTAACCTTAGCTTGAGCGAATAGGTGTTGAATCTTAATTGTTACTTGTTTATCCCATGTTCAACGTATAGGTGAGATGACGAGTACTTATACGTTGTTGTCTAGTATGCCCGTGAGTCGGTTTTTGAGATATATGTTATTTTCATCGATATTCATTGTGTTAGGTTGTAAGTTTCATTTTGGAGGTTATACAATTGATGGAAAAATTTTGGTTGCGGATATTTTTGATAAGCTGTTTCGGTTGAGGATTATTTTATTAAGTTATACCTTTGAGCGAGATTGGTTATAGTTGTGTCCCTTGCCGGGATGTTGTGACATATTGCTTATGTTGTTGATTTTCCTTGTCAAACTGTTGTTTTTGATATTGTTTGGGTGAGGAAGAGTGTAAAGCACGAAGGGTGATGCCGTGCATTTATTTATTTATTGCTCTATGAGGATGATAGTCTAAAAGCACGAAGGTTGATGTCGTGCCATGATATGATATTTGAAAGCACGAAGGTTAATGTCATGCCGTTTTTATTTATTTATTTTCTCGGTGAGGATGAGAGTAAAAGCACGAAGGGTGATGTCGTGCACTTCTTTTGGTGAGGATGAGAGTAAAGCACGAAGGGTGATGTCGTGCATTTAATTGTTCCGTGTTGTTATTTCCTATTGTGGTTATGATATTTAGACTGTTGCCTTGTCCTGTTATTCAGTATTTACCTTCCCTTTTCCCCAGCAGGTTCTCCCTGTTATTGTACTTAACTGTTATTTCTTGTTGTTATTTCCTGTTATATTATTTAAACTGCACAGGTGTTTATTATTTGTTGTGTCCTAGCCTCGTCACTATTTCGCCGAGGTTAGGCTCGTCACTTACTCAGTACATGGGGTCGGTTGTACTGATGCTACACCTGCGCTTCTTTATGTTGTGCAGATCCCGGTACCGGACCCAGTGGAAACTGATTGAGGAGGCTTCCTTCAATCCACCAGGCGACACTGAGGTAGTCCTGCAGGCGTCCGCAGGCCTTGGCGTCACCTCCTATCTCATTCCTTATTCTGTCTTTTCTTTGTATTTCGGAGACAGTAGTACTTGTTTATTCAGACCGTTGTTTTTAGTATTCTTAGATAGTCCGTGAAATTGTGGTACCGCTTTCTGGGAGATGTATTATGGGTTTTGATAATTATGCACTTAAAGTGATATATTTCATTTCTTCCGCACTTTATCTCTACTTGTTATTGTATTTCACTTTTAAATGCTTAAATAATAAAAGAAATAAGTTGTAATAACTGGTAACGTTGGTTTGTCTAGCGGGTTCAACGTTAGACGTCATCACGGTCCCGACGATGGGATTTCGGGTCGTGACAATAATATCCCAACAAGATTGAAAACTAGGGATACAATCTAGAATACAACTGCTAAGAACGGGTTTGAGAAGATTGAAGAGAGCTTCAAAATGTTTGATTGCAGCTTTTTTAATCTTATCCACTTTTGGATCCATTTTCCCCTATGATTCTTTATTCTGTGGAGATAAAGCCTTCTTCTTTTAGCTCTCAAAATACTTTGAAAATAGCCGGTGTTTGTGTCATCGTCTTTGAACCATTTCACCTGAGTCTTCTGTTTTAGAAGGGCCTCATGTAAACCCAACCACTTGACGTATTCAGCATGAATTTTGTTAGCCTCACTCCTTTCATGGTTTGTGTTATTATCAATGTCGAATTCCTCCAATACATAGATCTTCTCTTCCCCTACCATGACATGCTGGTTGTTACGCGGCGCCTTCCTGAGATGCTTTGGAAGGGCGACGTAAGGCTAAGCAACCAATGTCAGGGTGGTTGCTGTCCGCCGAATGAGGTCCCCGCCACACGCTAGACTAGATTGTCAGTGCCGTGTGGGAAAACCAATGCCAACAATTGAGAGAACAGTAATAATGTTTGAAATGATGAAAGCTGGATTGCAATAATGAAAGCTATTACAAAATGAAGGAAATGCGGTGTCGAGGGGTAGAGACACCAGTACAGGGATTTGCTTGCTTGAAAGTTTTGAATGCTATATACCCCCTAATAATGCTTTAAAAAAATAAACCCTAGTTACATGAGTAGACTAAACTAGGCTAGAGAAACATAATGGAAGTACATGGAATAAATCTAGTCTATGATTACAAAGAAAAGGACTTAGTTTTCTACAAAGGTAGAAACAGGTCCGTTGGCAGCAACTTTGTCTTCCGCACTTTATCTCTACTTGTTATTGTATTTCACTTTTAAATGCTTAAATAATAAAAGAAATAAGTTGTAATAACTGGTAACGTTGGTTTGTCTAGCGGGTTCAACGTTAGACGTCATCACGGTCCCGACGATGGGATTTCGGGTCGTGACAATAATATCCCAACAAGATTGAAAACTAGGGATACAATCTAGAATACAACTGCTAAGAACGGGTTTGAGAAGATTGAAGAGAGCTTCAAAATGTTTGATTGCAGCTTTTTTAATCTTATCCACTTTTGGATCCATTTTCCCCTATGATTCTTTATTCTGTGGAGATAAAGCCTTCTTCTTTTAGCTCTCAAAATACTTTGAAAATAGCCGGTGTTTGTGTCATCGTCTTTGAACCATTTCACCTGAGTCTTCTGTTTTAGAAGGGCCTCATGTAAACCCAACCACTTGACGTATTCAGCATGAATTTTGTTAGCCTCACTCCTTTCATGGTTTGTGTTATTATCAATGTCGAATTCCTCCAATACATAGATCTTCTCTTCCCCTACCATGACATGCTGGTGTATGTCCCCTATGTCATGATTGGACCATTGGCTTAGCCTCCTACTAAATGCTTTCAATTTGGACTGGAGCCTCCAATAAGGGTGGCTAACAGGCCGGGCCCGGGCCAAGTGGGCCGGGCTAAACGGGCCCCGGACTAAACGGGCTATATGGGTGGAATCGGATCCACGGGCCTAAGCCCACATGGGTCCGGGCTAAGCGGGCTAACAGGCCTAAACGGGTCCGGCTTATTTATTTTTAAATTTTTTTTTATGTAAGGCAATTTCTTGCAAATCTTTGGGATATAAAATATTGTAATTCATATTTAAATACAAAAAATAGTAAGTTTCTTCAAACTAATAATAATAGTACTTCAAACTTGCACTAATATTACATAATAAATTAATAGTACTTCAAATTAAATTAAGAAACTATAACATTACGAATGTCTTGAGAACGCCTAAGACAACTCTTTATTATATGCCTCCTTAAAGAGCCTGTGCCGGTCAACTTTGGACGCCAAGTGTAGACACGACCACAGTGATTGTACTTTACTATGTAAAATTCTTCATTTTCTTCTACAACATTATAGTGTTCCCAAATAAATGGGTTATTTCTAGAACCACCGGGCATGATTTAACTTGAATTAAGAATTTGAGTAGAGAGAGATTGATGATTTTGTGAGTAATAATGAAAGAATGAGGGGGTATTTATAGTTGAGAAAAGGGAAAAAGTGTAATTATAAAAAGTTTGGGGTTAAAACAAAGTTTGGGGGCCAAATGGCTATTTTTTAAACATGCCAAACGGCTAGTTTTTAAAATATAGTCGTTGGCTATTTAATTTTTTTTTATGGAATTTATATTATATTATCTAAGGTAATTTATTATAAATTATATTATATAAGTGTGATTCTAGAGTTATAAAATTTTTGTTATGTATTTATATTATATTATCTAAGGCAATTTATTGTAAATTGTATTATATAATTATGACTTATGTCTTGTAATTCAAGTTTAAACACAAAAAAAATAGTAAAGAGATATTCAAACTTGCACTTATTGTAAATTATATTATATAAGTGTTTTTGTTATGTAATTATATTATATTATATAATTTATTATAAATTATATTATATAATTATGACTTATGTATTGTAATTCAAGTTTAAACACAAATATTCAAGGAAATGTCTTATAATTTTTATTATTACGACATTTAAAAAATTGACAATATCTTTCTTAGTCTTCCTCCCCCTAATGGAATGAGCACAACTAAGGTACTAATACCACCATTAAAAGGGGAAAAA
>ML262122.1:0-16706 GCA_005239495.1 Nicotiana undulata
TTGGGAAAGCGTGTCACTGGATTTCATCACCGGATTTCCCAAGGTTGGAGATCTCACAACTATTTTGGTTGTGGTGGATCGGTTTCTAAGTATGCCACCTTCATCGCTGCTCCTCAATATATATCAGCAGAAGATACAGCTCGACTCTTCTTCTCTCATGTCGTCAAATATTGGGGCCTTCCCAAAGACATTGTTAGTGACCGCGATTCACGCTTCACTAGCAACTTTTGGACCCAACTATTTAAGTGCCTCGGGTCAAAATTGAGTCACAGCTCAAGTTTTCATCCACAATCCGATGGCCAGACGGAGCGGTTCAATGGTATGTTGGAGGAATATCTCCGCCATTTTGTTACTGGATCGCAGAAGGATTGGGTGAAGCTTTTGGATGTTGCCCAGCTGTGTTTCAATTCACAAAAGAGCTCCAGTACAAACAAAAGCGCTTTTGAAATTGTTACCGGGCAACAACCGCTACTCCCACACACCGTGAATGCACCAAACACGGGAAAATCTCCCCGCGCAACTAGCTTCTCAATAGAGTGGAAGCGGAACATGGAGATAGTGCAAAGCTATTTGGTGAAATCCCAAAAGCGGATGAAGAGGCATGCTGATCAGAATCGTCGCTTTGTTGAATATCAGGTAGGAGACAAAGTGATGGTCAAAATCCCAAAGCGGTACTTATTTGCAGGGGTCCACGACCCTCGCCTGCTGCAAAAATATATTGGACCTTTGTCCATTGAAAGACGCATTGGGAAAGTTTCATACCGGGTGGATACCCCAGCTTGGTGGAAAATCCATCCTGTCTTCCATGTTAGCCTATTGAAACCATTTCGGGAAGACACGGAGGATCCTTCACGGAGCAAACTCACAGTACCCAGTATTCGAGGCCCCGGTTCAACCGGGAAAAGGCGAGCTGAAGCTATTCTTGATGACCGGGTAATTCATGCCTCCAGGAAGGATCACCAAGAGTTCTTGGTAAAATGGCAAGGGTGTGATGCAGAGGAGAACACTTGGGAGAGGGGAACAAACCTCAAAGCCTACAAGAGCCTCATTGAAGATTATTTGGGGAGCAAGGCGCCGAGGACGTCGCCAACTCAGGTGGGGGAGAATGTCATGGGCGGCTTTCCATCCATGCCCCATGACCCCTTGGACGCGCCCCGTGGCGTCCTAGCAAGCATCCCAACGCCTAGCGCCACGGAAGGCCCCGTGGTCTTGGCCGCTCCAAGTGACAAGCGCGCAGGTGCCTTTGTCGCCCCACCAATTTCCCTCGCTAGCGCCCAGCCGCAAGCAGCTGCCAACAGCGCCGCGCGCACAGACAATGCCGCGCGCGCAGATCATGATGCCGAAGACAAAGTTGCTGCCAACGGACCTGTTTCTACCTTTGTAGAAAACTAAGTCCTTTTCTTTGTAATCATAGACTAGCTTTATTCCATGTACTTCCATTATGTTTCTCTAGCCTAGTTTAGTCTACTCATGTAACTAGGGTTTATTTTTTTAAAGCATTATTAGGGGGTATATAGCATTCAAAACTTTCAAGCAAGCAAATCCCTGTACTGGTGTCTCTACCCCTCGACACCGCATTTCCATTCATTTTGTAATAGCTTTCATTATTGCAATCCAGCTTTCATCATTTCAAACATCATTACTGTTCTCTCAATTGTTGGCATTGGTTTTCCCACACGGCACTGACAATCTAGTCTAGCGTGTGGCGGGGACCTCATTTGGCGAACAGCAACCACCCTGACATCAGTTGCTTAGCCTTACGTCGCCCTTCCAAAGCATCTCAGGAAGGCGCCGCGTAACATTAATTACGCACGAGTGGAATATGATGTTGAACATGATTTATGAAAACAGAAAATAACACGTTGTCAGGTATTTGCCCGATGAAAAATGATAAATGCGGTATTCAATAATTATAAAGGCGTTTAAGAAAGAAAACAAGGAGACAAGTCAGTTTTCATAGTAAAAGTAATAAAAACAGGGAAGAGAAATCGTAAATGACTAAAGATAAGCAAATAAATTCACATAAAGTGGGAAAGGGAAGGGGTATGCAAGTATTAACGGAATAATAAAGGCATGTTTAAAGACTAATTCACAAAATCAGGTTTGTTATGGTAAGAGCCTAAAAGATCCCCAGTAGAGTCGCCATGCTGTCGCGCCCCCTTTTCCTTGCAAAATCGGGTTTCGACATTTTGGGAAACTCCTTTTGGGATGAGTACGGAATTGGAATTGGAAGAGTCGCCACCTAATGAATCAAGGTGCGTTAGGGCACCTAGAGCAAATAACTCGTTTAACCAGTTTACATCACCAGAGATCGGGTAAGGGCTCAAATTACCTTGAGGGGAAGGTGTTAGGAACCCCTCGAGGTCCACAACGGTGGGTCCCAGCTGAACTTAGATTAAGCGAATTAGTCTAAAAGGGAAGAAAGCAGCTTGGACAAATAAAATACTCAATTTATTTTTCAACAGGAATAGGGGGAAGTCCTAAG
Source organism: Nicotiana undulata (assembly GCA_005239495.1). Classification (NCBI taxonomy): domain Eukaryota; kingdom Viridiplantae; phylum Streptophyta; class Magnoliopsida; order Solanales; family Solanaceae; genus Nicotiana; species Nicotiana undulata. The sequence continues at coordinate 2,486 of ML262122.1, forward strand.
TTTTTTAGCCTATAGGATCACCCCATACAATGCTTTGTAACTCCCTCAAGTCGGGGTGTTACTCATAGCATTAGTGTACGAACTATCATCTCCTTACTACCCAATTACTATCCTTAAGTTGTTACTTAAGCGTTCTAGTTAATTCTAGCTCGTTCCTTATGCGAGCACTACCCGTCCCTTACCTATGGCCCTGGAGGTATTAGGACCTCTATTTGGGATTGTTCTAGACCCAACCTATGTTTCTCAAAATGTAAAATCTAGGCGACAAGCAAAAACATGTAGAACTTTCAGATAAGGAACAAGCATGGGCTCACATTGACCTCCACACAAAGAAAACAAAAGCACGCACTTGAAACAACAAGATTTATTCACTTTAAAGTCCTATAGGCAGGATATCTATGCGAGAAAATAGAGTGCAGAGGGAATTTTATTAAGGCGAGTATTAAGACATATTTGTTTGCCTACTGATTTTATTCAGTATGGTCTGGGCACTTCAGGCAGTAATACATCACAATTGTAAACCCGAAATTATTATTAAGTCCTACAGGTATATTGCTTAAGTGATTGGCAGTGACGATTGCATTCAGAACCAATTAACAGAATCCTATAGCCATGACATCTACGAGCTTGTTGATTATAGACCTATAAACATGATTTCTGAGAGTAGCATTTACAGAGATATGTTCTTATTCCCTTTTTTCTCCTATAGGTATGCTTTCTAATTACTGAATTAGATTAAATCTTATAGGCATGATTTCTAGGTTTGAAGCTGATTTTTTATTCTTATAGGCATGATATCTATTACTGGATTAATTTAAATCCTACATGCATGATTTCTAGGTGTAGCACTGAGCTTTTAATCCTATAGGCATGGTATCTATTACTGGATTGATTTAAATCCTATAAGCATGATTTCTAGGTGTAGCACTGATTTTTAACTTGCAGAGATTGGTTTTATTCCCTTTTTAATCCTATAAGCATGATATCTATTAACCGTGTATGGGCAGAAATTATGCAGATTGCCAGAAAATCGATCAAATCAGACATCAAGGTCCTATAGGCATGATTGCTAATGCACATTTGTTGATTAATAGATCCTATGAGCAAAATTACTACTATGCATTTTAATGTCAATCCTATAGGCAGGATTTCTAATATGCAAATGTAAAACACAGAATTAAAACGAAAATCCTATAGGCAAGATTTCTAAGCACAATATAGAACTCATACAGCTTTCATCAAACGAAGAGAATTGACAACATAATTAAATCCTACATGCAGGATTTCTACCCAGTTTAACAAAAGGAATAAGAAAATCCCCCCAGCTTTACTAAATATCCCCAAATCTGTTTATTACAAAGTTATTACAACCCATGATAACAAACAAATTATATAATAATATGAGACATTATAGAAAGCATTCATAGGCCCAAATAAATATGGGAACCATGCCTTTCAACATAACAACTTTGAGGCACAACATAGTGATTCATCCAAAGCCCATTAGAACGAGGTTTCCAGTGTGTCAAAGTTCCCAAGGGCCTCAGGAACCCCATACAATGCTTACACCAGAACCAGACATTCAGAAGATAGCTCATAAGAGTTTGGAAAACTAGTCCTCAATGTTTTAGAGTTCATAGGAGTCTCACGTGGACCCTGAGCAGTGCTCACACTGGGGTGGTTGAGAACCTAAGGGACTAAGAGTGAGGTTTTTTAAAATCAGTACATAAAAGGGAGTAGGGGAAGGTTTTAAAATAGTTTGATTTCAAAAGAAACACAGTTTGGAACACAGAGTTGCAGGCAGAACTGCACCAAGAAACAAACAAGGTTCATACTTAAGCACACAGTTCAAATAAGATGGAGTCCAATTAAGCTAAATATCCATAATAGTACTTATGACAGTCATTGTTTAATCACAGAAACAATTAGTCAAACAACTGGGTTATCCAGACACATGAAATAAGCAAACAAGGGCACATGAGTTAAGCAACAAACTAACTGATTACATGTTTATAATATCCCGAGGAATGCGAAGTTCAGAACAGGTGTAGGATTAACAAGTAGTGCATGAAATAAATTAATAGGCTAACTTATGGGAGGATTCATATTATTCAAAATAACTTAATCCTAAGTTAATAGTGTTACTAAATGAGATCACATAATCATATAAAATGACAAATCATACTGGGAATTGAAACAGGCTAGTCAGGCAACACGTGTTATGAAAGTAGATAGAATGAACTGACAAGGGTTTTGGGCATACCAGTTAAGCAAGAAAGCAAGAAAATATTCCACAGCAGTTAAGTCCCAGAATAAATTGGTCTTGGCTTTCAGCCAACCAAAACCAGAGACACTTAGCATAGAAATCAGAACACGAGAGAGCTTAAGTTTTAGTGAGAATATGAGAGTTCGAGTCTGTCTAAGGGGAGAAAGAGAAAGAGTTTGAATAGTGTCACGACCCAAAATCTATGGGTTGTGATGGCGCCGGACACACTGTCAAGCCAGCCAATCCCTGAACTAGTTCAAACAACTTCCTGCTTAACACTTTCAAAATCATGTCTTTCTCTGCATTTATAGTCAAATAATAAAGTAAATGCTCGTAAACTAAATATGGAGTAAAATCCACTTAATGCAGTACAAGAAATACCAACACTTTCCCAAAACCTGGTGACACAAGTACATGAGCAATTTCTAAGAATTCATACAATTATACAACTCTTGTCCATGGATTTAAATTGGAAAAGGGTAATAAAGGCAAAAGCGTAGGGACATAGAAGGGAGACTCTGCCAGCTGCGGAACGCCACCAGAATAATGCAACCTGAGTAAGTCTCCGAATCAATCACTGCACTATGAGGGAACCTGTGCAACAAAATACACAAAAAGTGTAGCATGAGTACATATACATATATATGTACCCAGTGAGTATCCCGTCTAATCTCGAAGAGGTAGTGATGAGAGGTCGACTCGATACTCACTAAGGTCCAACAGTAATAGTATAAAATAGGATATAAGGAGAGCAGTAGACATGTAAATAGTGCACCACAATTGTGAAGAGAATACAGATTCTCCAAGTAAATATTGAAAGCAGTAACAACTCACCCGTCTCTTTTCCCCAAACATCTGTCAAATCATAAATCAGGAAAACGGTACCAAACAGTCATGCGCACACAGGAGTAAGACAACCGGCTATAGTCAGGAGGAAGAATAGCTATGCACTGCCGGGGATCGACCGGCCCGTACCATGAGTGCATGCTTATAATGTAATCATATCAAGAAGAGATATGCACTGCCGGGGATCGACCGGCCCGTACCATGAGTGCATGCTTATAATGTAATCATATCAAGAGAACTATGCACTGTCGGGGATCGACTGGCTCGTACCATGAGTGCATGCTTATAATGTAATCATATCAAGAAGAGATATGCACTGCCGGGGATCGACCGGCCCGTACCATGAGTGCATGCTTACCAAGAGTCCAACTACGCATTGCCGGGGATCGACCAGCCCATACCGTAAGTGCGTCTATCAATGTGATCACACCTTATCATAATGTGACTTCGTCCATGCACTGCCGGGGATCGACCGGCCCGTACCATAAGTGCATTCTTAAATAAATCCTTGTGCACTGCCGGGGATCGACCGGCCCGTACCATAAGTGCACTATAAATTCGCCGTGGCGCACGGCCCGCTCCTGTAAGAGTGAAGGAAACCATATGCCGCTCGCGGAATGTAAATTACGAGGCGACTATCATGCACACACAAATGTAAAGTTCAATTCATCACAATCCCTCCCAATTATTAAGTAAATGAAAGCTCGGGGAAACAATAATATCTTACATGAGTACAAAACTTATAAGTCATTTCTTTTCCTTTCATAATACTTTCCATAAATAATTTCTTTCATATTACTTCCCGTAAGTCAATTCATTTCATAATATTTTTCCGTGAAAACAATTTCCCTTCCATATTATTTTAAAATCCATAAATCTCAGAGAAACAAAACCACATAACAGGATATTATAAGATACATATAATTCATTACAAGAAGTATACATGGTATGATGTGGGGCCTAACTACCCGGACATAACAATAGTAGCCACTACGTACGGACTCTCGTCACTTGGTATGTACGTAGCCCCAACAAACAATTACATATAGCATATAGAACACCTAAGGGGAAAATTACCTCTTACAAGGTTAGAAAGGAGACTCACCTCGCTCCGAAGATCCATTCCCGGCTTCCAAGCCTCTACGACGACTCCAATGGATGCTCAACGCCCCCAAACTCTTGATGCTTGATGAAAATCACGCTTTGAAATCCTCCAAAATCGCCCCAACCAAGTGAAGAAATGAAGAAAAATGAGCTAAACCCCCTAAAATATCATTTTGCCCAGGTATTTACTCATCGCGATCGCGGAAAATGCTTCGCGATTGCGGGGAACAATTTTCCAGCCCAAAATTTGCTCTTCGCGATCGCGGAGAACAATTGCCCAGCCTGCCCGGACAGCCTCCAGTAGAATAGACATAACTGTTTGCACACAACTCCTAATGACAAATGGTTAAATGTTATGAAACCTAGACTCAAAGATCTAAAACTTTCATGTGTTGGTAACCTCCCAATTACTTATAGATTTCTAGATATAATCTGGAAAAGTCAGCCCATGTGCAACACAACTTTCTTCTTCAGCTTCCCGGACACCCTTTAGTGTAACAGCCATATCTCTTTGTACACAAATCCAAATCATGAGTGGTTTACCTTTCTAGAAACGCGACACAAAGGGATACAACTTTCATTTTTATACCATCTAAAAATTCCTTATAGATTGTGAGATATGAGCCTCCGAAGTTGAGTCAGTGCAGCAGAACATTTACTCTACGCGATTGCGAAAGGCTTTCCGCGATCGCGATTCACTTGCCCGTTTATCACATTTTACTCACCGCGATCGCGACCAATTCCCCGCGTCGCGTATAACACTGCTGTAGCCAAAAATCAGCAGTTATATATGGCCTAGAAATGGTCCGAAACCACCCCGAAACTCACCCGAGCCCCTCGGGACCTCGTCTGAATGTATCAACAAGTCTGGAAACATATCACGGACTTAGTCGAGGCCTCAAATCACATCCAACAACGCCGAAAACACGAATCGCGCAAGAATTCAACTTTATGAACTTTGAAATTTCTAACTTTCACATCCGATGCCGAAACCTATCAAATCACGTCCGATTAACCCCAAATTTTGCACACAAGTCACATTCGACATTACGGACCTGCTCCAACTTTCGGAATCGCATTCCGATCCCGATATCAAAATTTCCACTTCCGGTCGGATTTCTCAAAACCTTCAAATTTCTATCTTTAGCCAAATGAATTCAAAATGACCTCCGGACATCCGAATTCACTTCCGATCGCGCTCCCAACTACAGAATCACAATACTGAGCTATTCCCATACTCGGAATCCCAAACAAACATCTATATCATTAAAATGCGCTTCAAGCTAAACTTAGGAATTTTTTTCAAAAATGTTGACTTCCACAATATACACCGAAACGCTCTCGGGTTATCCAAATCCCGATCCGGACATACGCCCAAGTCTGAAATCACCATACGAACCTGATGGAACCTTCGGATCCTGATTTCGAGGTCGTTTACTCAAAATTCCAGTCTTACTCAATTTGTTCAAAGGCTTCTGAAATGAGAATTTTTCTTTCAATTTAACTCTGAACCTCCTGAATTTCAACTCTGACCATACACACAAGTCACAATACCCGAAATGAAGCTGTTCATGAGCCCCAACTGCTGAACGATGCGCTGGATCTCAAAACGACCGGTCGAGTCGTTACAAATAGTACTCAATTAGGCAAAAAGATAAGGTAATAAATCAAACATACACAAATAAGGAATGGAAAATAATTCTTGAATCAATTTAAGTTGGGTTCAATAAATTAGCAGAACATAACAACGTATAATCAGGCAAGCACTACTTAGATTGAGGAAAGTATTATACAGAATCAATCAACAGTCAAATGCCAGATCAAATAAGGCAAGGAAATAGTGAGAACAAGGTAAATCGAACAAAATAAGGAAATATCAGTACCATATGAAAAAGGAAAGACTAAAATCTCAGTAAAAGATTTTAAAACCCTAATTTGGGGTGAACCATAAAATCAGTGGAGAAAACAAGGGTAAAAGTCACATGTTTCATGGAATGAACATAGACGAGAACACATTCACATAATCAAACGAATCTGGCCCTAAAAAAAGGTTCGGAACCCTAATTAAAGGTAAGCCATAAAAATCGATAAATTCAGAAGTAAAGAATTAAATGTTTTAAAAAAATAAATATAAACAGAGAGTTATTAAAGAAAAACATAAGATCGAACCAAATCTGGTCCGATTAAAGAGGGTTAAAACCCTAGTTTCAGGTAAGTAAAGATTTAACTAAAAATAGGCGGATTTATGAGTAACAAAGTTAATATAGATGAAGAATAACATTCAAACAAACTCAAATTGAACCAAATCTGGTTCGAATCAAAGATCTGAAACCCTAACTTGAAGATACAAAAATATTCGTACTCACAGAGGTTAGGATGAACACAGACGGAAATAACCAACATATAAGATATTTTGAACCAGATTTGGTTCGAATCTCTTGAGATCAGCTTGTCATTTGAGGGAAGAAAGTTAAGTAACACCCCAGATGAGTAACCAGTAAAGAAATAGGACCAGATATGGTAAGGAATCGCTAAATAATTCCATTTCTGGGTAGGAATCAAGGAAAAATGGGGGTGACGACGCTAGGGTTTAAGAAGATAAAGGGAGGGAGACGAGAGTGTTTGAGGGCGTCAGGTAGGTGGTAAATGAATTAGGGTTAGGGGTTTGAACATTTAAAGAAGTGGAGTGATTGGGAGCCATTGATCTTCGGAGATCAACGGTTGGGATCTAAAAGGGGGAATTGGGTCGGGGTTTGACGGGTATGGGTACTGGATATGGGGTATTGGGTTGGGGTAATGGGTTAGGCTAGGTACGAAATTAATTAAGAAAAGGGCTAGATTTTAAATACCCAATTAAATCAGTAAAATAATTTATAAAAAGAATTAATAAATAATAAAAAGGTAATTTGTTCATGAAAATTATTCAAAATAATTACTTAACATTAGAAAAATATTAAAAATAATATAATTATGCATATATGTGCCTATTATTGCGAAATATGTAATTTTAGCCTCCATATGCAAGTATAATTATACATAAAATGTTTAAAGCCTAATATGAATATAAATGATAAAAATTGCAAACAACGCGACAAGGCATCAGTTGAAGCTTGTTGAAGATCAATGGTTGAAGCAGACATTCCCTAATGTGGCAACTATAACGCATGCCAATTCCACGATGACTTGGCTTCAAGTTTGTTTAGGGTACCTAGCTCATTATGTACTATCAAGTGTTTGTCTTATACAACACTTTGATAATAGGCTCTATGTATTCTTTCCAGTTACTCACTACTTTGAGGGTAGACCTCCAGACACAAAATGTTTTATTGTTTTATTATTTATTAATAAAAAATATCACTAGGCAACCTGCCGAGTGATATATTAGCCAAAAAGAGAGAGAATATAAATGATAATAATTAAATAGTAAGTCATTATAAAATTATTTGTGATGCAATCAATAATTATTCATATAATAAAATGCAAGAATAAATTGATTAAAAACCTTTAAAAATTATAAAAAATTATGGAAAAATACTTGTTGATGCTCATGCACTATTTTGAAGGTATATATATATATTAAAAATATATGTGGGAAAAATTGGGTATCAACAGTCAAAAATTAGGGTTTCGTGGACCGCGAAAAACTAAACGCGGTCACATACCCTAACGCGGACCGCGAAAAACTGACCGCGGCCGCGAAATTCAAACACAACTGATACTGATGAACAAATTAATCCTAGGGTTTTCACTAAGTGCAAAAATCATTTCAATTAACATGCAAAGTTACTAACCCTATCCTCATTAGACATGTAAATATTACCCGCATGTATTTAAGCATCAATTTGAGATTATGGCATGTATTAACCGTAACTAAAAAGAAAAATTAAAACAAAAAGAAAAGAAAGAAAAAGATAAAATCAATTCAAGTATTTGAGCATACCAGTTGTGAAATTTTAGTGGGAAATGAACTCTTGATTAGAATGAGATGAGATTGAGAACCAGAGAAGATGAAGCGGAACAGTACTTTGTGCGGTGAAACTTTAGGGTTCAAAAAAATGTAAATGGCTTAAGGACGCTCTATTTATACTTAGCCTCAGTGGATCCCACCACCTTACCTGAGCGCGGCTGCGAAATTCTATCGCGGTCCGCGCTTGTTACCTTTATGAAGGGCTTCTTCAATCACCTTGGCGCGGTCCGCGGAAAAACGGGTGCGGCCGCGAAAGTCACCGCGGTCCGCCAAATTATGAACGCGGCCGCGAACTCAACTTCAGAGGGTTGGTATTTTGATCTTTTCAATTACGCGTCCGCGGACAAAAAGGTGCGGTCACAAAATGCTCACGCGGATCGCGAACTTCCCATACTTAGCCAAATTTTTCCTGTCAAAGTCTTGCACTGCACAACCAATTCCTACACAAAGTCCACAACCAGTTAGTCCAAAACAATGCCTAATCTAAGAAGAAAATAAAAAGAAAGAAAAACACATGGGTTGCCTCCCAAGAAGCGCCTGATTTAACGTCGCGACACGACACATGTCACCATCATCATTTGAAATTGATCAAGGCCACCACGTGGCTGTCATCAAACTTGCCAAGGTAGTGCTTCACTCGGTACCCATTAACTCTGAATATTTCACATTTATTCTTTCAAATCAAGAGCACCAAACGGAGTTACATGCACCACTTCAAAAGGACCACTCCATTTTGACTTGAGCTTTCCCGAAAATAGTCGTAACCGAGAGTTTCATAGAAGAACCAAGTCACCCTCCTTGAATTCTTTGCTCCGGACATATTTGTCATGTAAGTACTTCATCTTGTCCTTATACAAGGACGAGCTGGAATAAGCATGGAACCAGAACTCATCAAGTTCATTTAGTTGCTCTATCCGGAGATTTGCAGCTACATCCTATTCAAGGTTTAACTTCTTCAGTGCCCACATGGCTTTGTGCTCTAATTCAACCGGAAGATGGCATGCTTTACCAAATACCAACCAGTACGGAGACATACCAATTGGAGTCTTGTACGCAGTTCTATAAGCCCATAAAGCATCATCAAGTTTCCTTGACCAACCAGTCCGGTTTGCATTGACAGTTTTGGATAATATGCTCTTTATCTCCCTGTTGGAGACCTTAACTTGTCCACTAGCCTGGGGGTGATAAGGGGTTGACACCTTATGAGTGACACCATACTTGGTGTAAAGTGTCGAAGGCCTTGTTGCAAAAGTGAGAATCTCCATCACTAATGATAGCCCTTGGGGTGCCGAACCTTTTAAAGATATTTTTCTTTAAGAAAGCTACCACACTCCGTGCCTCGTTGTTGGGCAACGACACAGATTCAACCCATTTGGAAACATAATCAACAACAACCAAAATATAAGTGTTCCCACATGAACTCACAAATGGCCCCATAAAGTCGATGCCCACACGTCAAAAATATCAATCTCAAGAATAGTGGTGAGAGGCATTTCATCCTTCTTGGAAATTCCACCAGCTCGTTGGCACTCATCACACCTCCTAACAAGCTCGCTAGCATCTTTGTACAAGGTAGGCCAATAAAATCCACAACTGAGAACCTTTGAAGCAGTTCTCGCCCCACCATGATGACCACCGTAGGGCGAGGAATGGAAAGCATCAAGAATACTCATTTGCTCCTCTTCTGAAACACATCTCCGAACACACCATCATTGCAAATCTCAAAAAGATATGGATCGTCCCAACAATAATCCAAGCTGTCCCGTTTGAGCTTCTTCCTTTGGTTAGAAGAGAGCTCACTTGGGACCATGCCGGTCACAAGAAAGTTAGCCACATTGGCGAACCAAGGCATACCATTCAAAGACACGGAGAGGAGTTGTTCATCCCAAAACGAATCATTAGTTTCGAGGTCATCATGGGGCCTCCCCTCCTCTTCCAAGCGGGACAAGTGGTCCGCCACTTGATTCTCACTCCCTTTTCGATCAATGATTTCAAGGTCAAACTCTTGAATCAGAAGAACCCATCTCATCAACCTAGACTTAGAGTCCTTTTTGGTCATCAAGTAACGAAGTGCCGCGTGATCGGTGCGCACAATCACTTTGGCACCCATGAGATATGGCCTGAACTTTTCCATGGCTAAGACAATGGATAATAACTCTTTCTCGGTTACCGTATAATTTACTTGGGCGTCATTCATCGGTTTTCTTGCATAATAGATCGGATGAAATATCTTGTAGATCTTTTTCCCCAAAACCGCTCCTACCGCAACGTCGCTAGCATCGCACATGAGCTCAAATGGTAAGATCCAATTGGGCGCGGTAATTATGGGAGTGGTAGTCAATCTATACTTGAGAAGCTCAAAAGCTTTCATGCAATCATCATTGAATACAAACTTTGCATCCTTTTCCAACAACTTGCACAAGGGGTTCACCATTTTTGAGAAATCCTTGATGAACCTTCGGTAGAACCCCGCGTGACCAAGAAAGCTCCTAACTCTCTTGACGGAAGTAGGAGAAGGGAGTTTTGAAATTACTTCAATTTTCTCTTTGTCCACTTCAATACCGTTCTTTGAGATCTTATGGCCAAGGACAATGCCCCCCTCGACCATAAAGTGGCACTTTTCCCAATTAAGCACTAGGTTGGTCTCTTCACATCGGGCCAACACTTTGTCAAGATTATCCAAGCATTCTTCAAAGGAGTCCCCCACAACACTTAAATCATCCATGAACACTTCGAGGAAGTCCTCCACCATATCCGTAAATATTGCCATCTTACACCGTTGAAAGGTAGCCGGTGCGTTACACAAACTAAAGGCATCCGTGAGAATGCAAATGTGCCATACAAACATGTGAAAGTAGTTTACTCTTGGTCTCCCGGTGCAATGAGAATCTGGTTGTACCCGTAGTACCCATCCAAAATGCAATAATAGGCTCTCCCGGCAAGTCTATCCAACATTTAGTCAAGAAATGACAATGGAAAATGGTCTTTGCGGGTCACTTTGTTCAGCTATCTGTAATCCATGCATACCCTCCATCCGGTGACAGTTCTAGTGGGGATCAACTCATTTTTCTTATTTGTGATCACATCATACCCCCTTCTTCGGGACACATTGTACCGGCAAAGTCCATGAACTATCCGAAATGGGGTACACAACCCCTGCATCTAGCCACTTGATAATTTCCTTCTTGACGACCTCTTGCATGGACTCATTCAACCTCCTTTGATGTTCTACGGAGGGTTTGGCATCTTCCTCCAATATGATTTTGTGCATGCAAAACGCAGGTCTTATACCCCGAATGTCAGCCAAAGTCCATCCAATTTCCTTCTTCCTTCTTTGAAGCACCGCAAGGGTGGAGTCTACCTGCACGTTAGTTAGGCATGAAGAAAGAATAACAGCTAATGTGGAAGAAGGGCCTAAGAACTCATACCTGAGGTGTGAAAGCAAGGGCTTCAACTCCAATGTTGGTGGCTCCTCGATTGAGGGTTTTGTTGGTGGAGTCTTCCAGTTTTCAAGGTCCAAGGAAAGTTTGCGGGGTCCATATGCATAGGATCCCATTCCTTGCAAAGCATTTGCACATACAACCAAGCCTTCCTTCTCATCATACTCATGATTTAACAACACATCATCCAAAGGGTCCTCCATATTGATCATAGCACCCGTGTCATCAACAATTACCTCCATCACAAGATCCACAAAAGAGCATACTTCGTTTCTATTAGGCTGCCTCATTGATTTGCACACGCGGAATACAACTTTTTCATCGCCCACCCAGAAGGTGAGTTCCCCAACCTCCACATCAACCAATGTCTTCCCTGTTGCTAGGAAAGGACTCCCTAATATGATTGGAACCTCATAGTCAACTTCTCAGTCAAGAATCACCAAATCTGCGGGAAGAATGAACTTGTTGACTCGAACTAGAACATCATCAATAATCCCCAGTGATAACTAGGGATTTTTACCTACTATTTACTCTCTTTTGCTTAGGTTTTGGGGCAAAAATGCACTAAGGTACTCCCGAAAACTAATGCAAGGTGCTTAAATTGCAGGTTTTGAGTCAAATTGAAGAGAATGGATAAAGATAACTCAACCAGGAGCCAAACTTGCACAACCCAAAAACCCAGCAAAAGCGCTGACAGCGCTATTATTTCGCTGCAGTAGAAGGCATTCCACTGTAGAGGAATTATGACCGCGGCCGCGGATTGAAGTTCAGAGAGATATTTTTAGTCCTTTTGGAACCGCTGACAGCCCCAATATTCCGCTGCATCGCTTTCCTGTGTGCTGGAGCGCTCAATAATCCGCTGGGAAAGGAATACCAACTTTAGAGAGTTGCCAACATAGGCCCTTCACAAGAGCGCGGTCAGCGATAATATTCCGCTGCCGCGCTTTCTAATTCAGCTGAGACGCTCAAGATTTTGCTGGGAGCGGAAAAGTGGTTCAGAGAAGTGCCACATCAAGAACCGCGGTCCGCGCTTATTATTGCGCGGCCGCAAAATCCATTCCGCTGAGGTGTTCAGTTTTTCGCTGACAGCGGAATCTCCGTAGGGGCAATTTTGTCCAGTATTTTCAGCTGTGTATAAATACTTTTTTTTCTCATTTTTAGGTCATCAGATATTGTAAGGAGCTCGTGAATAGTATCTTTTTACCTTTTTGAGTAATTTTAGCATAGATTTTATCTTTGTAATCAACATCTATGGCTTTAATTTCATCTTCTACTATGATTTCTTCCATGAATATGAGTAGCTAGACCCATAAGCTAGGGTTGTGACCAATCCTAGTGTGGGTATCTAATGGGTCTTCTATTTTAGGGTCTACTTGTGATTGGGTCTGTGATATTTAGTCTATTTCATGCTTAATTCATTGAATTAGTGGTTGCAAAAATTGATTCATGCCTTTTTGACTAGATTTATTCTTGAGAAAGATGATCCAAGTCTAGGTAAAATGGGTTAACAAGGAATTGGGGTGAACTCAAGAGGTTTATAGCCCCAATTAAAGGGTAGACACTAGAGATAGTAATACCCGACTTGAGCCATTTAATTTTCTTTCTTGAAACACCCATGTCACGACCCCAAACCTAACTGGTCGTGATGCCGCCTATCGTGATACTAGGCTAGCCAATTTACTGAGTTTAACATAAGGGACCTTCCATTTAATACAAGAACTATCCGATATTTCATAATAATTCCCTCTTTTTAGCATTTCAAGATAATAAAAATGGTCAAAACATATAAACACAACCCCAACATTTGGAGTCATCCGTCATGAGCATCTAAGAGGTAATGCAAATCTGATATTATTTCCTTACTACAAACAAATGTGGGAAGAAAAATAATATGACAGAATAGGAAGGAGAAAAAGGTAGGCTGCGGACGCCGAGCAGCTACCACACAATCTCCGAACAATACTCCAACGAGAGTAAATCAGCTATAACTCAGTCCCGACACCTGAATCTGCACACAAGTTGCAGGGAGTAACGTGAGTACGCAAACTCAGTAAGTAACAATTATAACTAAAGACTTGAGTGCAATGACGAGCGTTTAAAATCATGTAATTTCACAACATAATCAACAACGGAAATAAATGAATCAATCGGGAATCTTTAAATTTCCGAATATTTCACAAAACTCCAATTTTCCATTTAAAATATCGTATGAAGCATTTATTAAACAATATCAATAGAGGCTTGGTATAAAGAAGAGTGAAAATAGTAGTTTCATAAAATAAGCCCCTCGGGCAAAATATCACTTACAAATAAAGCCTCTCAGTTACTCTTGACTCTACTCTCATCAGTCAATGCTCACACTCAGCAATCTCACTCAACAGGTACCATATAATAACCGTTGTGGCGTGCAACCTGATCAATATAGTCGATTGCGCTTACTGGGGGTGTAAAGACTCTGGAGGGGCTCCTACAGCCCAAGCGCTATATCGCTAGCGTGCAGCCTGATCCAATATATCTGACTGCGGCGTGCAACCCGATCCAACATATCTCGCTGCGACGTGCATCCCAATCCATATATATATATATATATATATATAT
>ML262122.1:17222-30676 GCA_005239495.1 Nicotiana undulata
CTATATATATATATATATATATATATATAGCTGCGGTGTGCAGCCCGATCCATCACTATCCTCACAATTCGGCTCTCGGCCTCACTCAGTCATCATCCTTACAAGCCACTCGGGCAACTCATCACAAATCACGGGGACTCAACCCAAAATATCTTTCATTATTTAAAAACAGAGTGATAAATAGGAATAAACAGTGAACAGGTATAAATCATGACTGAGATTATATTTTCTATCAAAACAGTGTGAGAATAGTAGTAAAATACCCCTGAGGGTCCAAACAGTTCGGCACAAGGCCCCAAACATGGCGTACAACCCAAAATATAGTATCAATCTCTAAAATACGGTATATCATATAATTTCAAATCAAATACGCGGCTTAATAGTCGCTACGGGACGGACCAAGTCACAATCCCTACCGGTGCACGCCCACACGCTCGTCACCTAGCATGTGTGTCACCTCATTTATCAAAACAATACGAAATACCGGGGTTTTATACCCTCAGGTCTAGATTTACAATCGTTACTTACCTCAAACCGGACAAAAACGCTATCCCGCGATGCTCTTGCCCCTCGATTCGGCCTCCAAATCTATCCAAACTCATTATATTATCATCAATATACGCTAAAGGAATGAATCCCATATAAAAAGTATCAAATTAAACCATAAAAAAGGCAAAATTGGTCAAACCCGGCCCTCGGGCTCACGTCTCGAAATCCGGATAAATTCACAAAATTAGGAAACCCATTCACTCATGAGTCCAACCATACTAGTTTCATTCAAATCCGACTCTAATTCGATGTTCAATTCATTTTATGAAGTTTCTAAAAAAATTCCCAAATTTCTATCTCAAAGTATTAATCAAATGATGAAATCATTGATATATTCATGTATATTAACCAAATCCGAGTTAGAATCACTTACCCCGATGTAAACCTTGAAAAACCCTCGAAATATCGCCACAAACCGAGCTCCCTAGGTCCAAAATGTGAAATAATGTCCTAAATCCCAATCATATAGTGCATTTTCTGATCTCCATTGCGCTGACAGCGGAATTTCGGGCACTGCAGCGGAACCAACCTCTGCGGACGCGAAAAATTAGCGCTGACCGCGCTTCTGGAGGCTACAGTGACAGGCTTCAGTATATTGGCCATAACATTCTCTAAAGATGTCCAAATTATGATTTCTTTAGCTTTATGGAAACTAGACACGAAGGGCTACAACTCTCATTTTTGAATCATCTCAAAATTTCTTTCCAGATCAAACGATATAGGCTCCCAAAGTCAGACTAGTGAATCTGCATATCATGCCCTGGAGCGCCTCAGCGCCCCAAATTGCGCCCTCAGCGGAAATTATTCTGCCCCAGCAGAATTTCCTCCGCCCTCAGCGAAAACTAAGCACTAGAACCATGCCTGAGTTCCGGTAATGCCCGGACTCACTCAAAACTCACCTGAAACACACCCGAGGCCCTCGGGACCTCAACCAAACATTCCAACACATCCCATAACCTCATTCAAACTTAGTCTAGCCTTCGAACCACTCAACATGACGCCAAAACACCAAATCAACCTCGGATTCAAGCCTAAGAACTTAGCAAAATTGCCAACGATGCTGAAACCACCCAAACCACGTCCTAATGACCTGAAACTTTGCACACACATCCAAAATGGCACTAGGAACCTGTTCCAACTTTCGGAATTCCATTCCAAACCCGATAGCTAATTTTCCACTGCCGACAGGAAATCACCAAAAATCCAATTTCACTAATTCAAGCCTAATTCTACTCTAGACCTTTGAACAACATTCCAAACACACTCCTAACTCTTAAATCACCTAGCAAAGCTATCCGAGCCATAAAAACCACATTCCGACATCATTTACCTATAAGTCAACTTCCGGTTGACTTTTCCAACTAGTAAGCCAACTTAAGAGACTAAGTGTCTCATTTCTCTCCACAACCACTCCGAACCCGATCCAACCGACACAACACAACATAATAGAGCTGAGCCACATATAATGAAGCAGAAACAGGGGAAACATGGCTAAAACTCTCGGAACGACCGATCGGGTCGTTACAATCCAATTAGGCTTGAGGAAGCCAAATCGGGCAAAGTCACCCATACTACCAAGAGGTATTGGGTGAGTAATTTAGTGTGAGGTTATATCACTTGCCCATGACCCATAAGTTTATCCTAGATTTTGGATCCCGTTAGATACTCGCCTAGGGGTAAGTTGCATCCCTAGTGCCTTTAAATACTTGATAAAATCCCACAATAACATTGTAGGTAGTTTGATGATAGTAATCTTTAATATTAAACTTAGTATAGAAACAAAACCATACATGTTTAGAAGAGTAATTAAGAACAATACACACTTCTAAATCAGATAGAAACTCGACTCCAACTATATAACTCCCTGTGGATTTCGATCACGATCCTATCGGGTAAATGCTACATCGACCTTGCCTTGCCATTCTATAGTGGTATAGGTGAGATTTGATCACCCAGCGGCCTTTTCATTGTCCGGTTCGCCATTTGCAATCTCATGGAAGTAGCTCTCGGTTGCCAAATACCTAGTGTCTTGAATACATAATATGTCATCAAATTAATACTTTCTCCCAAATCACACAAGGCTTTTGCGAAATCGGCACTACCAATGGTGCATGGAATTTTAAAGGCACCGAGATCTTCTAGCTTTGGAGCCAAGGAATGCACAATGGAACTCACTTGATGAGTCATTTTGATGGTCTCACAATTCATATATCTCTTCTTTGTTACCAAGTACTTCATGAACTTGGCATATCCCGACATTTTCTCTAGAGCTTCCACCAAGGCACATTGATAGACAAACTTTTCATCATCTCAATAAACTTCTTGAATTGATTTCATTGTTTTTCTTGGCTAGCCTTTTTGGATATGGTGGAGGAGGCCTTGGGCACTACCATTTCCGGTATGTCCATCACATAATCCCTAGACGGGTTCACATCATTTTGAGTCTCCTCCACGGTGTCATCTATGTCTATTCTCACCTCATCATTCACATTCTCATCATTCGCTTGCACATCAATGCTTGGATAATCTTCATCTTGCAACACAACATCATCACTTACAATCTTCTTTGGATTAGAGGTACTAGCAACACCAGTTTTTCCGCTTCTTGTGGTCACCGCCATAGCATGGCCTGTATTGTTCCCACCCTTAAGGTTTACTACCGTATCACTTGGTAGTGTCCCCTTAGGGCGAGCATTCAATGCTTGAGAAATCTTACCCATTTGTACTTCCAAGTTGCGGATAGAAGTATTGTGGGAGGCTATTTGGGCATCGGAATCGACATTCCTTTCCATCATTTGTTTGAACATACTCTCTATCCGCCCCATCTCGTTGTTTGAATAACTTTTCCCTTGAGACGGATATGGAGGCAGATTTTTGGGTTGTTGATACATCGGGGGCCTTTGAAAGCCCAATCCCTGGTTGCCTTGGTTATTATTATTCCAACACCCTTGGTTTTCATTGCCTCCCCAATTGTTATTGTTGTTGCCACCCTAATTGCCTTGGTTATTCCCTTGATTCCCCCAGTTTTTGTTATTGTTCCCCCAATTTTTTGGATTGTTGTTGTTGCCACTATTCCAATTCCCCTGGCCTTGGTTGTCCCAATTTTGATTGTTCCCTTGTGATCTCCATTGTTGATTTGGAGCATTTCTCCGTTGACCTTGGTAGTTATTGGCCTATAAAAATTCCTCACTTTGATCATCATAAGAATCATCTTGATTGTAACCACTACCACTTTGCTCAAATTGATCTTGATTTTTTTGCACTTGTTTACCATGATGTCTCCTCTTGTTGACCATTACATTCACTCATTCCATGGCGTTTACTTGCTTTGGCCCCTGAACTTGCGGAAGCTGAGCCTTTGCTAACTGATTCATAGTAGTTTTCAACTCTGCTATGGCTTGTCCGTGATCATGAAGTTCCTTGTGAAGATGGATGACATTAGGGTCACCCTGAGGAACGTTCGCCCGACTTTGCCAAGCTGAGGAGGTGTCTGTCATCTCATCTAGAATTTCACATGCTTCTGAATATGGCGTGTTCAAAAAGTTACCCCCTGCCAGCTGATTCACAACACACTAGTTGGTTGTGTTGATACCCCTATAAAATGTATGTTGTATCATTGCTTCAGCCATATCATTGTTGGGGCATTCCTTTACCATTGTCCGGTGCCGCTCCCAGATTCATGTGAGGGTTCATTTGGCTCTTGTTTGAAGGCTAAGATCTCATCCCTCAATGTTTCCATATGTCCCAAAGAGAAAAACTTTGCTATGAAGTTTTCAGCCAACTCATCCCATGTGGTGATAGAATGGTTGGGTAGCCTCTCGGGCCAACCCAAAGCCTTCCCTCTAAGTGAAAATGGGAAAATCCTCAATCTCAGAGCGTCCTCAGATACATTCATTTATTTTCTCCCCGAGCATGTGTCTACAAAACCTTTGAGATGCTTGTATGCGTTCTGATGAGGAGCTCCGGTGCAAAAACCCCTTTGCTCCAATAGAGTCAGCATGACATTGGTTATTTGAAAATTTCCCACCCAAATCCGGGGCGGTACAATTGCACTTGTGTAGCCTTCTTTGGGTAGCACCCGGTGTGCTGTCCTTGGAGGAGGCGGGGGAGGTTTTGGCACGTTGTCATGAGGCGGGCGGCCTTTTATTTGGACTTGAGGTTCTAGATTAATCTCATCCGCATCATTTTTATCTACCTCCTCCCCCATAGGAATATGTCTGAGAGCATCATTATGAGCCATTTGGTACCTAAATCAATTGACACACAAAAGTTAGAAAAAACGGAAGGAAAGAAAAACAAGAAACACAAATAGTTAGATAGATAGCTAAACCATCTAACTCCCCGACAACAGCGTCAAAAATTGATCGGCGCCAAACCTACACCACTATAAAGTAGCGAGGATGGTCGGTGCAGTTTTACCCAACAAGGTCGGGATCGATTTTCACAGGGAGTTAATTGATTTGGAGTTAGGTATCTAACTAAATCAAGAAGCGTGTGTTGTTCTTAATTGCATTTCCAAACATGATTGATATTGTTTCTACTTCTAATTCTATACTATTGTATGCTATGAGTAAGCTAAGTACAATATTTTTGGTGATAGTTTTCAAGTGTTAAAAGGCACTAGGGTAGTGACTTCCGCCTAGGTGAATATCTAACGGGTATCGAGAATCTAGGGCAAACTTGTTTTGATTGGTGTCGTAATATAACCATCACACACAAGTGCTCACTTTATACCTCTAGATAGTTTGAGTGACTTTGCCCAATTTGTCTTTCTCAAGTCCAAATGGGTGTTCATGCAATACAAGTGATATTACCTCAAGTCGGGTATTACTATTTTTAGGTTTAACCCTTTAATTGGGGCTATCAATCTCTTGAGTTCACCCCAATTCCTTGTTAGCCTAATTTTTCCTAGACTTAGTTCCTCTTTATAAAGAAGAGCCTAAGTCATAAAGGCATGAATCAGTTTTTGCAACCACTAATTCTACAATTCTAGCATGAATTAGGTTAAATATCACTAACCCATAAACAATCAAGCCCTATAATTCAAGACCCATTAAATACCCACACTAGGGTTGGGTCACAACCCTAGCTATGGGTCTAGCTACTCATAATAATAACATAGGATAAAGAGGAAATATAATCCATAATATTAAAGTAAAAGATGAAAATCTAAATTTTGAAGGTAAATCTTGTATAAAATTTCCCAAAAAAAAGGAAAAACAGTTGTTCACGTGCTCAGTAAAAACTAAACTTAACCTAAAATTGACAAAAAGGTCTATTTATACTAAGTTGAAATTTTCGGACAAAAATACCCCTACGGAGGTTTCGCGGTCGCGTAATTCTAACTGCGGCCGCACTCTTGCTTTTGTGGCCGCGTAATTTTGATTGCGGTCCACGTTTCTTCACATCTAGGTCTGGGTTGAGCCTTGTATCGTGGATCGCGTATTTTCCACCACGTACGCGTGAGAGATTTTCGCGGCCACGTACTTTTGACACGGACGACCCTCTTCATTTTTTCACAACTTTCTAAATCTCTGAACCTTAGCAAACGCGGTCCACGGAATTCTAATCGCGGTCGCGCCAGCAATTTCACGGCCGCCTCTTTCTGACGCAATCCGCGTTGATATTTCTGCTCAAAACCACCTCTCTGATTCTCCATTTCGCGAACTGCATAATTGTGCCCGTGTACGTGTTGATAATTTCGCGTACATCTTTTTTTATCGCGGTCCGCGTTTCACAGCTTTGGCCCAACCTTGGTTTTTGTTCAAGTTTTGACTCCTCTATGAGTTGATTATGGCCCTTTTGGCTCATTTTGAACAAACCCTGCAAGCAAGCATATTAAGTTAGTTTCTAGGAATACATTCATACATTTTTTCCCAAAACATAAGTAAAAGAGAGCATATAATAGGCTAAAATCCCTACTTATCAAGCTCTTCAAAGAGCAAGATTCGAAGAGGCACCCCTTGGGTCAAATCCCTTAAGCAAAGATCTTGTGCCTCTGATTTCGCTGAAGACTCAACGACTCTTTTCTCTCCTATAAGAAGGCTGATCTTTCAAGAAGAAGTTTCCGCAACTACACACATTGTATACTAAGTCTATCTACTTCTTAGTTCAAACACTACAATCTTTAGTTATTAGTATCTCAAAAGATAGGGAGATCTAGAACACAAAAGAGAGTTGTGCCAACTATTATGAACTCAAGTGTTGATACTGTTCGTTGGTGGTGAACGCATTAAAACCATCTGTATTGTAACTTTTTCAAAGATCTTAAGGGAACCCTTGTGACCCAAGGGAAACTAGATGTATGTACCACAACGGTATCGAACCAAAATAAACCGTTGTGTGTTATTTACTTTTCTTTACTGCTTACTTTCATTCTGTGATGTAGTCAGTCAACTAATACTTGTGTTAGTCGACTAAATTTTAAATAGTCAACAATTCACCCCCCCCCCCCCTCTTGTACTTTCACTGAGTAGCTGTGAAAACGGAGCTTTGCATTGGAGACGTAGCAACATACCAGATTCATGATGCCTTTTGTTTTTGGTAACTTAGGAATTTATTTTTATTTATGTAGATTTCAAATAGATGTTGTATTTACACATTTCACCAGCTTTATAAATTCAAAATCATAGTGGCTCCTGACTTGTACTACATGTCCTGGTTAGTTGTATTAAATGCAATTGCAGTTTTTATTAAATACATTGTTGATCTCTCAGTTTAGTAGTAACTCATACTGTTTGGCTTACCAAGGGGTTGGGTTAGGTGCCATCAAAACTTGATGGAGTTTTTGTCATGACAGTTTCCCTTAATTAACTATTCGATTGAACATGATTTCACTTGAATGTGGAATCAGAGTACAATTGGTCATTCAAAAATAGCCAGATTTATAAGTGGTCATTCAAAAATAGGCACATTTTCAAAAGTAATCGAAATTTAGGCACTTTTCATGTAAAGATAAATCTGACCAAAAATATTGTTCAAAATCCGAAAAATACTCCAGTATATTATACTGGAGTTACAGCATAAGTATACTGGAACTCCAGCATAAGTATACTGGAGTTCCAGCATAAGTATATAGGAACTCCAACATAATATAATGGAGTTCCAGCATAATATACTAGAATTCCAGCAAAGTATATCGGTCCAGTATAATATGTTGGAAGTAGGGTTGTGCACGGATCAGATCGGATCGGATTTAGCACATTTCAGATTCGGATTTCGAATTTCCGATTCTAGAAAATGCAATCTGAATCCAATCTGAATTATATCGGATCAGATTAGGATTTTAAAGTTTGGATCGGATCGGATTTCGGATCGTATTATTATACCTCAAAGTTGCAAACTAATATGTATATTTTATTTGTAAAAGAGGCAATGCATTAAGAAAATTCATGTTTATACAATTATGAGACTACGATGGTGCCAATATACCTAAATCTAGAAATTGTAAATGTAATAACTTGGAGGAAGATGTAAAAGAAGTACTAACTATCCGAAACTAAAGTGTAGTATTTATACATTGCCTAATAATTTCGGATTTCGGATCGGATCGGATTAAAATATAACAAACCGAATCCGATCCGAAATCCAAAATTTTAATAAACACAATCCGAAATCTGATCCAATATGAAATCCGTAATCCAAAATTGAATGGATCGGTTCGGATTTCGGATATCCGATCCAAATGAACAACCCTAACTAGAAGTTCATACACAGGTGCTCGAATCTCCAGTATATTATGCTAGAACTTTTCGCGTGTTGGAGTTCCAGCATAATATGCTGGAAGTTCGTACACAGGTGCACCGAACTCTAGTATATTATGCTGGACCAGTCTCTGTTGCAGCAAAACACTGGCTATTTTTCAATGACTTGGAAAACACTGGCTATTTTTGAATGACCAGTCCTAAAACTGGCTAGCCCGTGCTATTTTTACAATGAATGTTGCTAGTTCATTCTTTACAGCCAAGGTTCCCAAGATCACGTGCTGGAACGTCTTAAGTTGTTTAATTAAAAGGGTTCTCAATGATCGGATAATTTCATGGGATGTTACTGTAGAAGTGGCAAAATGGTTAAAAAACAGTTATCCACACATATTATCCATCAAAAAATGGGTTGGATAATGAACCATTTAGAAACGGGTCGAATATGGATAAAGAACCATATTATGCGCTTATAAAATGGTTAACCAAATGGATAACTAATGTGTTTAACTTTTACATTTGTAAAGCCTCTGGAGTTCCTCAAGTTAGGAAGACAAAGAATTCTCTCATAAATTATCATATTTAAGAAGTCATGGATAATATGGATATCCATATTATCCGCCGGATAAATCCGTTTTTATCTGTCTCAAATATGGGTCGGGTCGGATAATTTATCCATTTTTAAAATTATCCGTTTTGACCCACTCATATCCGACACGATCCGCCCGTTTACCACCCCTAGATGCTAGTATTTATTGGAATGCACGACATATAATATATTATATGATAGTCTATGTTTTCTTCTTTTATTACTAGAATTAGAAACAGACTTCTAATACTCAGCATCTAGCTTGTTTATCTATTTCTTTTTTTTGGTTAACAAGGAGAACTTATATTAATTTAAACATTAACATTACAAGGAGCTCGTTGCAATACATTACAAAAGGAGTAATCAAAAAGGTGATCTCTGGGGTGATCACTATCAAACAAAGGTGCTGATGGAAATCCATGCTCGTGAGTTGCAAAAAAAGGGCCCATATCATATGCATGGGGCAGGAAACTCAAGTTTTGTGGGTGGCTTGCTATCTTCACAAGTCTTGAGTAAGTAGTGACATGTCGATCGGCCTCCAGGTGTGGTAGAAAAAAATCTAGGGGCTGGCTAAGGATAGTTGTATGTTCATGCAAATGTGTAGTGGCACCATTCCGAGCAAGGGTGTGTGCAACGAAGTTTTGCTCCCTGTATGTGTGGGTGATAGGAGGATTAACCAGCTGGTGAAGTAAGTACCTGCATTCCATTAACATGGACGAGTAGTGTAAATTATGGTTATTAAGCATTGAGATTACCTCTGTGGAATCCACGTCACTTTTAACGGTATGAGTTGGTGATGCCAAGCTAATTGCAATCCCTGTAATAATGCATATAATTCCATGGAGGTGGAGTTGCCTATGGTTCTGTTGCCCATGAAGCCGAGTAAGCATTGTCCCGTGGCATTTCTAAACACTCCTCCTATACCATTGGTAGTAGGGTTTGTTTTGGCAGCGCCATCAGTATTTAATTTAATTATGCCTATGGGAGGGGGTGCCATTTGACATACATGTGTGTGGGTGCGGATGATTTTGATTTTTGTTGGATAAGGTAGTGATATTCCACCGCTTCTAAAAGCATATTTTGGGTCGTGGGGGGTGGTGATGAGTGTCTTTTGAATAGGTAGTGATTGCGGAGTTTCCAAATATGCCATATGATATGAGGAATTAGTAGGCGTGGGGGCAGATGGAATGGTAGTTGGGGAGAGTTGGTGATTAATTGGTGTATGATTTGGATCGGTGGGGAGAGTAGGAGGTTACAAGCATATAATGTAGATGCAAGCCCTAATTGAGCCCATATAGTGGAGGTCACAAGGCATTGGAAGAGAAGGTGCGTAATGGTTTCCTCCATTTGATGGCAAAGGTTGCACGTATTGGATTGGGTGACATGGATGTGATGTAAATAGGAGGTTGTGGCTATTCTTTGGTGTGATAGGAGCCAGAGGAAATAAAGGATTTTTGGTGGTAAGTGTAGCTTCCAAAGCCAACTGTAGGGATATGTTGTTTCGTGGTTTACTAGTGTGTGATATAATGATTTAACGGAGAATTGGCCATTGGCACTCAATCCCCATATGAGATGATCATAGGAATGTGGGTTAGTAAGGGTTGGAATATGGGTTTGTTTTAGCAATGAACAAATGGGTTCTGGGAGGTCAAAGGGTAGGGAGGTGAGGTCAATTTCATTATTTAGGGTGTGGTGGTTCACTGTGGCATTTATTTCGTGAGAGGGGAGGGGGCCTTTGATAGTGTTACGGAGGACAATTTTTGGTCCAAGCCAAGGGTCGTGCCAGAAGTGTATGTGTGTTTCTTTCGCGATATGCCAAACTATGCCATGTTGGCAAAGTTGCCAACCTAATTGAATAGCTTTCCATATAAGGGAGGTGTTATTGCTACGTCTAGTGTGGAAGTATTTAGCCAGTAATACAGAAGCCCAAAGGGTGTGTGAATTTTAAAAAGACGCCAAGCTAAATTTCTAAGCAGTGCACTATTTTTAGTGGTTAAGTTTTGAATACCTAGCTCACCTCGGTGCTTAGGTTTTTGGATTGTAGACCAATTAATTAGGTGGATTCTTTTTTTGTGTTGTGTAGTGCCCCAAAGAAAACTTCGTTGGTAGCGGTTCATTTTATATATGACTTGGGCAGGTGGTTTAATAAGCTGCATGACATGGTTTGGGAGGGTGTTTAGGGTTGATTTTATAAGGGTGGCACGCCCTGCCGTTGAAAGCATGTTGGTTTTCCACCATGATAATTTGGCTAAAGCTGTCTAAGATGAATTGAAAATCCTGAGGCGAGGGTTTATGAAAAAATTGTGGGTAGCCCAGATATTTGCCAAAGAGGGTACCCTCCCTCATATTAAAGGAAGTTAGGACAAAAATTTTATCCAGAGGAGTGGCATTGCGTGAGAAGTAAATTTTTGATATAGTAAAATTGATACTTTGACCCGATTTTTGAATAAATTGGGTAAGGGTATCAATTATAGTATGGATACTAGAAGTGGTTATTTTTGAGGTGAGTGTGATGTCATCGGCAAAAAGGAGATGGGAGATTTGGGGTCCATTGGTGGAGAGTTTAATGGCTTTCAATTGTTGATAGTCTACTAGTTGGTGGATTTGACGTGAGAGTCGTTCCATACAGAGTATGAAAAGGTAAGGTGAGAGAGGGTCTCCTTGTCGAATGCCCCTCGAGGGTGAGAAGAATGGTGAGGGGTGGCCATTGATCAGAATTGAGATAAAGGAGGTGTTAATACAAGACATAATTAGAGAGATTAGTTTTTAGGGAGATTAAAGAAGTGTAATGTTTCTTTGATGAAGCCCCACTCCATTTTATCAAAATCCTTTTCGAGGTCAAGTTTTGGTAGAAAGTGTGCTACTTGGACTTTTTTCTTGCGGAAGGAGTTTAGAATTTCTTGAACGATTATGGCATTATCTGATGTTTTACGCCCTTTTAAGAAAGCAGATTGTTCAAGGCTAATTATTTTTGGTAGGAAAGGTTTGAGACGGTGTACTATTAATTTTGTGATGGTTTTGTAAATGCTATTAAAAATTCCTATGGGGCGATATTGCGCGATGAGTGAGGGGTGTTTAATCTCTGGAATGAGACATAAATATGTCTTGTTAATGTGGGCAGGGATTTGGCAAGTGCTGAAAACCTCCTTGCAAAAGGAGATTACTAATGGGGCTACTTGGTGCCAGTAGATTTGGTAGAAAAAAGGGTGTAGCCCGTCTGGCCCTGGGGATTTAAGTGGTTGGAAGGATCGAATTACATGGTGTATTTCCTGGGGGGTAAGGGTCATGTTAATGAAGTATGGTCTAGGGAAGTTAGCGTATGGAAGTCGGGGTTGGGCTGTTTAATGTTAGAGAGGCTGTGTGAAGTGGTAAATAGGGAGTTGTAATAATTGAGGATCAAAGATTGACTTGAGGTTGGTCCGTAATCCAATTTCCTCCTGTGTCTTTAAGGGCTGTGATTCTATTCCTCCTACGTCGTTGGAGGGTAGTGGTATGGAAGAATTTTGTATTGGCGTCACCTTGTTGAAGCCAATTAATTCGTGACTTTAATCTCCAAAAATCTTCTTCTAGTCTAAGCAAGTGATTAAATTCTTGGATGAGGTCTTGTTCTAGGATTTGGAGGAAATGACTATTGTGGTAGTTAGGGGATGATTGGATTCCAGTGAGACGAGCTAAAATGTTCCTTTGTTTTTCAAAAATGTTACCAGAAGTTTGGTGATTCCAGTTTTGGACGTCTTCAGTGAAATCTTCTATTGCTTGGAGTAGATGTTTATGGGGGGTCCAGTGGTAATGAGGGAAGGGAATGACGGGTGGGATAGCCAAATGGTTTCTAATCTAAACAGTGCTTTGTGAGGAAAGGATTGCTGTAATTTAAGGAGTAACGGATAGTGGTCCGAATGAGTCCGTGGGAGGTGTTGTACATTGGCTTCATGAAATAGGGTGAGCCATTCTGGATTACAAGCAAATCGATCTAAACGTTCTAAAATTCTATGAGCAAGGCAACGTTTGTTTGTCCATGTGTACCTACTTCCTCTAAACCCTAGGTCAAGTAAATTACAATAATTTAGACTTTGGAGGAATTTGTCATAGTGAGTGTTATTAATAGGATTGCCCCCATATTTTTCATTTGCATGATTTATTTCGTTGAAGTCACCTCCAATGAGCCAAGGAAGATTAACGTTATCATGCATGTGCATCAACTTAGTCCACAACGAAGTACGTGCATGCAATTCATTTTTGGCATATATAACGGAGAGTAACCAACTAGTAGGGTTTGGAGGTACCTGGACAATAGAATGGATAGCTTCCGAGGTAACTTCAATTTGGTCAAGTTTGAGGAGGTCGTCCTGCCAGAGAAATGCAATACCACCTGAGCGACCTTGTGCTGGGCTTGTTCCATTGTTGTAAAACCAAATTCTTACTTCAAGTGATCATGGCAATGGAGATGTGTTTCCAGTAGAGCCACTAGGGCAGGCTTGTGATAATTCAGTAAAGAGCGAAATATTCTCTTGAAATTTGGGGACTGAGCTCCACGACAATTCAAGATAATAAACTGCATTTGATTATTGTGGGGGGGGGGGGGGGGGGGGGGGGGGGTCGGGGGGGCCCCCTTTGGG
>ML262123.1:0-11548 GCA_005239495.1 Nicotiana undulata
GCCGAGTGTTATTATATATGCACAAGGGGACATTCTGTGCCGAGTGATTGTGAGGTTATGCACTAGGGGACATTCCGCGCGGAGTGTTATTATATATGCACGAGGGGACATTCCGTGCCGTGTGACTGTGAGGTTATGCACGAGGGGACATGCCGTGCCTTTTACTGTTCATTATATGTTTGAGAAGCTATATTTCTTCCTTGTCTTTACGTTTCATTTATTACCTTGTACTGCTGTGTTAGCATACTGTTACCCTATCTCCCCAGCATGTTCTCCCCGTATCTGTCTTACTTGCTTATTTCTGTTGCCATTTTTCCTGCTATTATATAAAATTGCACAGGTACATACGTTGTGTTGGTCCTAGCCTCGTCACTACTTCGCCAAGGTTAGGCTCGACACTTACTCAGTACATGGGGTCGGTTGTACTGATGCTACACCTGCACTTCTTTATGATGTGCATATTACGCAGCCGGACCTGGTGATCACTGACGGTCAGAGCATTTCTTCAGCTCACACAGGAGACATCGAGGTAGACCCGCAGACGTTCGTGGGCCTTGGCGTCACTTTCTGCTTTCCACTTTTAGATCTGTCTTACTTTGTATTTCGAGACAGTCCTATGTATTTATTTCAGACCTCTTGTTTGTAGTAATCTCTTCGATAATTCGTGAGTATGTGACACCAGTTCTGGGATTTGTTTATGGGTTTATTTCGAAAAGTGCTATGTTGTATTTTGGGTTATTTTATTAAATTTTATATGGTGGGTTATCGAATCCTTGGTTATCTGGTTCGTATTTGTTGTTAATAAGTTTTATTTCGTTCAACGTTGGCTTGTCTAGTGGGTTCAACGTTAGATGCAGTCATGGCCCGAAGGTGGGATTTTTGGGTCGTGACAATAATATTGTGTGTGATTTATGTCATGTTGTGGCTTGGTATAGCGCTTGGGCTGTAGGAGCCCCTCCGGAGTCTGTACACACCCCGAGTGAGCGCAGGTACCTAATGAGTGACGTTGCCTGCGGGGATGATACTGAATGATTGTGAGGTTGCCTGATGAGTTATTATTGAGTGGCTGTGAGGTTGCCTGATGGACTAATATTGAGTGATTGTGACGTTGCCTAATGGGCTAATATTGAGTGACTGTGAGGTTTCCTAATGGGCTAATATTGAGTGATTGTGAGGTTGCCTGATGGGCTGATACTGAGATTGTTATGAGAAATGATTTTGGCCCGAGGGGCAGATTGTGATGACCCAAAAGGTCATCCTGTGTAAATTTAATTAGAACTATGTTTCGAGGCCCCGAAAGCCTCCGTTAATCTCACCTCGATGTGCGTGTGCAGCCCAGGCGCGTAGCCGGGAAGCCGTTATGTGGAAACTTGATAAAGAGTTGAAGTTATAATAATTAATTGATTAAAGTTGACTTTGGTCAACATGTTTGGTAAACGGACCCGGACCCGTGGTTTGACGATCCCGGAGGGTTTGTAAGAAAATATGGGACTTAGGCGTATGCCCGGAATCGAATTCCGAGGTCCCAAATCCGAGAAATGAATTTGTAAAGAAAATTATTTTCTGAAATTAATAAAGACTTTTGAAAATGGAATTTGATGTGAAACCTGTGTTACCGGGCCCGTATTATGGTTCCAGAGCCCGGAATAGGTTTAATATGGTTATTATGAGTTTCTGTATAATTTGGTAAGAAACGGACTTGGTTTGACGTGTTTCTGATAAAAAACGGAAAATTTGATAGTTTATGAAGTTTGAGGAAATTCTATAGATTTTGGAGCTTACTTCATTGTTTTTGATGTTATTTTGGTAGTCTTATTACTCGAGTAAGTCCGTCGGATGTTTATGAGGGTGTGTGTGTATTTGGTTTTAAGCCCCGAGGGCTCGGGTGAGTTTCGGGTAGGTGTCGGGGTGCTAAACTAGTGAAAACTCTGGTGTAATTGCTGGTTTTCTGGTGTTCAGGTAAATACCCTATGCAAACGCACTCAAAGGAGTGCGAACGCACAGGGTAAAGTGGGGTCTGGGGTCAGGGGAGGATTAGCCTGTGAGAACGCACCCCTTAAGGTGCGAACGCGGAGACAGGGCTAGGGTACCCTGTGCAAACGCACCACATAGGATGCAAACGCGGAGGGTAAGGGGGAGTAAGTTGTGCGAACATGGAGTGTTAGGTGCGAACGCACAGAGCTTAGTGTGGGCCTGAGGTCTGGGTAACTTTGTCTTGTGCGATCGCGTATAGTCGTCTGCAATCGCGGAGCTTAGGGGGACCCATAAACTGTGCGATCGCAACTCCCCTTCCGTGATTGCACAAGTATAATTCGTTCAGTTATTTTTAAAAGCCAAAAACAGAATAGTTTCAGGATTTCTTCGTTATTTTCACAAACTCCTTCTTCCCCAAACCCCATAGGTGATCTTTGAAGAGTTCCTCCTCCATAGCTTCATAGGTAAGTAAACTTATCTTTCTTTCCTCCATGTTTCATCAATAATCACTAGATTCTAGGCCTAAAAACATGAAATCAAGGGTAGAAATTGGGGATTTGGGCAGAGTTTTCCAATTTTTGGAAATTCAACCTCATTTTGGGGTCGTATTTAAAAACAAATGGTATATTCGGGCTCGTGGGGGGAATGGGTGATCGGATTTTGGTCCGAACCTCGTGTTTTGTCCAAGCGGGCTCGGGGTTGGGTTTTTGGTAATGTTGGAATAATGATGGGAAATGTAAAATTAGGCTTTGGAATTGAATTATTGAGTCATTATTGATATTAGCGAGTCGATTATGTCTAGATATTATCGTTTCGGAGTTGGATTCGAGAGGAAACCCAGTGATTGAGGCGTGAATTGCATTCTTGGAGCCGAGGTAAGTGTCTGGCCTAACTTTAGTGAGGGAATAGGTATTGAGTCGTATGTGCTACTTGTTTTATCATGTTCAATGTATAGGTGAGGTGACGTGTACCTATGCATTGTTTTTCAAGCATGCCCGTGAGTCTATTTTTGGTGAATTACCCGTTATTACTCCGATATTTATTGTGTTATGAAGTAGTTTCCTTTGGGAAGTTGTTTAATTGCCGAGAATACTTGCTTAAGTACTTGTGATATGATGTCTCAGTTGAGAACCCAATTCATTAAGCATGTATCCGTATGAGGTTGGTTATAGCTGAGTCCCTTGCCGGACAACATTATTACTTTGGTTGATATTCCTCTTGCTGGGTGGTTATGAATTGTATATCACACTGTTAACTTCCATACCAACTTTTATTTGTTGTTTATTTGGGTGAGGAAGAGTGTAAAGCACGAAGGGTGATGCCGTGTATTTATCTCATTCATTGCATAGTGAGGAAGAGAGTAAAAGCACGAAGGGTGATGCCGTGCCATGATTTATATTGCTTTCTTTCATATATTGCATAGTGAGGAAGAGAGTAAAAGCATGAAGGGTGATGTCGTTCCATGATTTATATTGCTTCCTTTCATACATTGCATAGTGAGGAAGAGAGTAAAAGCACGAAGGGTGATGTCGTGCCATAATTTATATTGCTTTCATTTATACTGTGCATTGTGAGGATGAGAGTAAAAGCACGAAGGGTGATGCCGTGTACATACTTGTTTGTGTTATTATTTCCTGTTGACTTGTTTCTTTCGTATTGTTGTTCGTTCAGTTATTCATCTTCGATTCTCAATTGTTACCCCCATTACTTGTCCCCGTAGTACCATGCTTAACTGCTTATGTCTTGCTATTTTCTATGATCCATATTATAGAACTGTACAGGTAAATTGTTGTGGTCGTGTCTAGCCTCGTCACTACTTCGCCGAGGTTAGGCTCGACACTTACTCAGTACATGGGGTCGGTTGTACTGATGCTACACCTGCACTTCTTTATGTTGTGCAGATCACGCAGTCGGACCCAGTAGACATCGTTAGAGGGAGTATCCTTCAGTCCATACAGGCGACACCGAGGTAGTTTCGCAGGCGTTCGTGGATCTCGGCGTCATCTTCTATCTTATTGTATCTGTCTTATCTTAGTGCCATAGACAGTTGTTTTAGTAGTCTTAGATAGTCCGTGAGATTTGTGACACCAATTCTTGGAGGTTATGTACGTAAATATTGTGGCAACTATCTTATTAATATATAGACTCACAACTTCCACACTATTATTAACTGTTTATGTTCATTGTTTCACTTTTAATGGATTAAGTAAAGAAAGGTAGTAAAATTAACTCAAACGTGGCTTGTCTAGCGGGTTCAACATTAGATGCCATCACGGCCTGAAGGTGGGATTTCGGGTCGTGACAAGTTGGTATCATAACACTAGGTTGCTTAGGTCTCACAACTCACGGACAAACTTGGTAGAGTCTGAGGGATCTGTACAGAGACGTCTATACTTATCCCCCAGAGGCTGCAAAGTTAGGAATAGCTCCACATTCTTCTTCTCTATCGTGCGATATGAATTCTATATACTAATTGAGTTTCTATTCTACTCTCTTGCAGATGGCGAGAACGCGTGCTTCCACATCTACCGATCAGCGGCCCGATCCTCCTGTTGCAGCTCCTACGAGGGGCCGAGGCCGTGCTAGAGGACGAGGCAGGGGCAGGGCTCAGCCCAGAGCAGCAACCCTAGTAGAGGACCCACAGGTAGACCTTGCTGGTGAGGTTCCTACTCAGACAGTCCCAGTTAGACCAGCTCAGGTCCCAAGGGGGTTCATTGCTACCCCGGTGCTTCAGGACACTCTAGTCCGCTTAGTGGGACTCATGGAGAGTGTGGCTCAGGCCGGTCTTCTTCTTACTGCACCAGCCGTCTCTCAGGCTGGGGGAGGGACCCAGACTCTTGCTACCCGCACACCAGAGCAGCTATATCCCTAGTTTCAGACTTCGGCACCTCAGACAGCCGGAGTAGCTCAGCCGGGTATTGTGGCACCGGCAGTTGAGGGAGCAGCTATGTCAGCAGATGCTCTATGGAGATTGGATAGATTCACCAAGTTATTCCTTACTACTTTCATGGTGCACCATCAGAGGATCCCCAGGATTACTTGGACAACTGGAATGAGGTTCTTCGGAACATGGGCATAGTGGAGTCCAATGGAGTTGACTTTGCTACATTTCGTCTATCTGGTACCGCCAAGACTTGGTGGAGAGATTATTGCTTGACAAAACCAGCTAGGTTTGCACCTTTTACTTGGGCTCAGTTCTCCGATTTATTCTTGGGGAAGTTTCTTCTAGTTACTCAGCGAGAGGATCTTCGGAGACACTTTGAGCGTCTCCAGTAGGGCTCTATGTCTGTCACCCAGTACGAGACCAGGTTTATCACTCTAGCCAGGCATGCTATTATGATACTCCCCACTGATCGTGAGAGAGTGAGGAGGTTTATTGAGGGTTTATCTTAGCCCATCAGACTTCATATGGCCAGGGAGTCAGGTACTGATAGTTCATTCCAGGATGCGGCCAATGTGGCCAGGAGGATTGAGATGATTTGGTCACAGGGTGGTGGTCAGGGAGCTGACAAGAGGCCCTGTCACTTCGGTCGATTCAGTGGAGCCTCATCTGAAGGCAGAGATTATTTCGGCAGAGGTCATCCTCCCAGACCATATCAATCGGCACTTCAGGTATCTCACAATGCACCGCCAACTCCTATTAGTGCACCACCAACACCTATCAGTGCACCGCTGCTTCAGAGCTTTCAGAGTGGTTATCAGGGTCGACAAGGCCAGTTCCTGAGTGTTGGCCCATGTCACTGAATGGGTTTTGAAGATTGACAAAAGGTGTCCAGTTGAACCAGGTCCATCATAGCATACAATTCTGAATGAAGCAGTTGGATCACGAATCGTACAAGTCTAGGAGATATCAGTGATTGCTAAGTATCAAAGAACTAAGAGAATGTCTCCTAATACGAAAAGGTTGCAAACTGATAGAGAAGACATAAGTTGATTTCAGCTAGGACAGAAATAGAGGAAGGAAGTTGAGTTACAATCAAACTCGTTTACCAAGGAAGAGTTGGATCAGAATTGAATCATGGACTCAACAAACAGTCTCTATAAATAATCAATGTATTACTACTGAAAGAAGTGACGCACAAGTGCTAAAGTGAATCAAGTTCTGAAGCAAAAGTTCCCGAGGATTTGCAAGCAGAATTGATGTGCGATACAAAGGCTACAGTTCAACTAGAAGAAACAGTTCCATTGTTTGTATATTGAATCTAGTTGATTGTAGTAGGAGTTTCAATATTGTATCTTATCAGATTTCATAGAAGCAATTGTAATAGGTACACATTGTTCAAGTTAGAGTTAGCTTGAAATATGTAGAAATTAGCTAGAGGCTAGTTGATACAAAGAGGATTAGAGTTAGTCCTAGGATTACAAAAGAGTTTATTTTGTAAGTCCGTTTTGGCTCAGAGTTTTAGTGAAGAGTTTGAGCAAATCCTACTGAGGAGTAGGTCGTGGTTTTTTCACCTTTTGAGCCAGGTGTTTTCCACGTAAAAATCTCTGTGTCTTTACTATTACTGCTTAATTATTCCGCAAACAGTAGTAAGTAATAGATTAAGAAGAACTAGGTTCATCTTATTAGACAGTATTCGAAAATTGGGTACCGCACAATTAACTTGTAATATTGTGTAGTATTGATGTCTAAAACAACAATTGATATCAGAGCAGGTTATCCTTGAATAGGCTAACACCTAGGAAAAGATCAAGATGAGTGCACCACCTGGGAACTGGGAAGGTCAATCAACTGCAAGTCCACCACTCTTCAACGGCCAGTACTATTCTTGGTGGAAGAATAGAATGAAGGATCACCTTATTGGAGAGGACTATGAACTCTGGGACATAGTCACTGATGGACCACTTGCAACGATGAAGAAAACTGCTGAAGGAGTAGATGTGCCTAAAGCTAGGGCTGACTGCACAACTGAGGATCTGAAGAAATAGGATAAGAATGCCAAGGCCAAGAAGTGGCTAGTGTGTGGTCTAGGCCCAGATGAATACAACAGAATCCAAAGCTGCATTACTGCAAAGGAAATCTGGGATACTTTACAAGTGGCACATGAAGGAACAACTCCAGTGAAGAGGTCTAGAGGTACATTTCTATACTCTCAGTATGAAAACATCATTATGAAGGAAGGTGAAACAATTCAGGAGATGTACACAAGGTTCACAACCTTGACTAATGAACTCAAGTCTCTTGGAAGAGTCATCCTTGAAGAAGACAAGGTTGAGAAGATTTTGACAAGGGTTTTGCCTATCTCCCGGGAAAGCAAGATAACTGCCATTCAGGAATCCAAAAATATGGCAACCCTTAGACTAGATGAGTTGATTGGCAACCTTACTGCTTATGAACTCAGAAGGCAAACCATGAAAATGGATGCCCCAAAGAAGGAAAAAAGTCTAGCACTAAGGATCATAGAGGGAGCAGATCTGGAGGATGATGAGATGGCCATGATCACCAAAGAATTCAGAAACTTTCTCATGAGGAAGAAAGGCATCTCTAGAGGGGGAAACTTCAACAAGGCAAAGGCTCCTAAAAGGCCAGCTAATGAGGGATGCTACAAGTGTGGAAATACTGATCATCTCATCAAGAACTTCCCCCAGTGAGAAGTAGAATGGAGAAAGGAGAGATATGAAAGAAAGAACAGGAAGAAGGAACTGGTCCAACCCAAGAAAACTACTACAAAGGCTATGGTTTCTGCTTGGAGGGAAAGTTCAGATGAAGAATCAGAAGATTGTGAGACGAATATCAAGCTCTCATGGAAATTGGAGAATTTGATGAGGAGACTTATGAAGAACCACAGGTAAGTATCTCACATCTTAAAATAAAAATAAAGTTTCTATCTAAGGAGAAACTCTCTGAGTTGCTACTTGACTTCATTGATGATTCTGAGGAGACAACTAAAGAGAAAGATCAACTATCTAAAGAGTGTGCAATGCTGAGAGCAAAATGCATGGACCTGGAAATAAGGGTCAGTGAATCCGAAAAGAAAAACGATGTCTTGATGAACCAGGTTCAACCACTCAAAACTGAGATTCTAGAACAAAAATATGAAAATTTAAAGTTAAGACTAGGATCCAGTAAAAAGATAGTTGATCACTCTCATGCGAAGTTATAAGAAGACTTAGGTAAATTGAAAGATAAAATGTATGCCAAAGATGAGCAGATAAAATCTCTTAAAGAAGAACTTGGCAAAGTCAAACATGAATTTGATAGAACACGTAAGTGGAATAAGTCTTCTGATGCTTTAATATGGCTCCAAGAGAATCATAGTAGCAACCGGAGAGGGCTTGGTTTTGGGAGTCAATTGCCTAAATGGGATCCCAAAAGCAAGTATCTCACTCTCCCTGAAAATAAAATTTGCACCCATTGTGGGAAGACTGGCCACTCTAAATATGAGTGTTCTGCAAAAGAAAAGGCCAGTCAGAAAAATGAGAGATTCATTAAAAAGAAAAATTGGCTACCAAATTGCGCCAGAAAAAATCCGATTCATCCATTCTCTCATGAAAAAGGACCCAAACTAGTTTGGGTTCTTAAAACTAACCCCTAATTTTCTTTTGAAGGTACAAGTGAAGGGAGGCAGCCAGTTTTGGTTTTTGGATAGTGGCTGTTCTAAGCATATGACAGGGAACAAGGAACGGTTCCTTTCACTTGAAAACCTCAAAGGAGGAAATGTCTCCTTTGGAAACGAAAAGAAAGGTGAAATAATAGGGGTCAGAAAGGTAGGTAAAGATGACACACGTTCAATTAAACATGTGTATCTGATACATGGCTTGAAATATAGCCTTATCAGTGTGTCACAACTATGTGACAGAGGTAACCTTGTCGCTTTTACTTCCACAAAATGTTTTGTGATCAAGCTTACTGACAAGATTGTTTTGCAGGGAAAAGGAATGAACAATATCTATGTCACTGACTTGTCCACACTGTCTGACAATTAACTCACTTGCCTTAGTGTGTTGGACAATGATCCCCTCCTGTGGCACAAAAGACTTGGTCATGCAAGTCTAACTCAACTTAACAAGCTGGTCTCTAAGGACTTAGTGGTAGGGCTTCCTAACATTAAGTTCAAAGAAGACAAGGTTTGTGAGGCATGTGCAAGGGGGAAGCAGGTAAGGTCTTCTTTCAAAAGTAAGAAAATGGTCAGTACCACCAGGTCGTTGGAACTGGTTCATATGGATCTCTGTGGTCCCATGAGAACTCTAAGTAGAGGTGGAAAGAGATATGTTATGGTACTAGTAGATGATTTCTCAAGGTTCACTTGGACCTTGTTCTTGGCATCTAAGGATGAAGCATTTGAAATGTTCACCTCATTTGTCAAGAAGATTCAGAATCAATTAAGACATCAACTAGCATCCATTAGATCTGACCATGGTACTGAGTTTGAGAATGCTCAGTTTACTGAGTTCTTTGATGAACATGGTGTGAATCACAATTTTTCTGCTCCTAGAACCCCACAGCAAAATGGGGTTGTTGAAAGGAAAAACAGAACTCTTGAAGACATGGCAAGAACCATGCTTCTATCAAGCAAACTACCTCACAGCTTCTGGGCAGAAGCAATTAACACTGTATGTTATATTATCAATAGATGCATGAATAGACCTCTGGGAGAGAAAACTCCCTATGAATTACTTAAAGGGAGAAAGCCCAACATATCCCATCTTAGGGCTTTTGGATGCAAGTGTTATGTGCATAATAATGGCAAAGATTCTTTAGGAAAATTGGATCCCAGAAGTGATGAGGGAGTGTTCTTGGGATATTCTACACATAGCAAAGCTTATAACATATACAATAAAAGAACTATGTATGTAGAAGAAAGTGTACTTGTTGTCTTTGATGAAACTAACACTTTATCTGAGAGACAGGAACCAGAAGATGAGGAGCTTGGACTTGTGAGGAGCAATGACTACATTGAAGCACCTACGGGATATGGAAAAAGTGATGGACCAGGTCCAATAACACCACACAACTCGACAGGGGGAATTCCTCATGAAAATACTGGCCCTGATCCTGTTCCACAGCAACAAGACAACTTGGAACAATCCAGAAGTGAACAACTGGTTCTCAAACCACACAGATATCAGAGTTCTCACCCTCTTGAGAACATCATAACATACCTGAGATCTGGAATCAAAACTAGATCCTCCTTGAAAAATCTGTGTGCGTTTGATGCATTTCTATCCCTGATTGAACCAAAGAACATTGTTGAAGACCTGAAAGATGCTGACTAGGTAACTGCTATGCAAGAGGAGCTGAATCAATTCGAGAGAAGTCAAGTATGGCACTTGGTACCCAGGCCATTGGACATATCAATAATTAGCACCAAGTGGGTCTTCAGGAATAAGCTCGATGAGGATGGAACTGTTACTAGAAACAAGGCAAGGCTTGTGGTTCAAGGATACAACCAAGAAGAGGGAATTGATTATGATGAGACCTTTGCTCATGTGGCAAGATTGGAGGCAATCGAACTTCTTATAGCATTTGCTGCACACATGGAATTCACTTTGCATCAGATGGATGTAAAGAGTGCCTTTCTCAATGGCTATTTGAAGGAAGAGGTATTTGTAAAACAACCTCCTGGTTTTGAAAGCAAAGAATCACCTGATCATGTATATAAACTTGACAAGGCTCTCTATGGTCTCAAGCAAACACCTAGAGCTTGGTACGAGAGATTGTCAAAATTCTTGCTGGAAATTGGGTACAAACGAGGCAAAATAGACAGTACTTTGTTCTTAAAGGAAAAAGGGAAAAGATCTTCTAATTGTACAAATATATGTTGATGATATCATATTGGGGCAACAACTGATAAGCTCAGCAAGGAATTTGCTACATTAATGGGGAATTAGTTTGAAATGAGTATGATGGGTGAGCTAACATTTTTCTTAGGTCTGCAAATCAAACAAACTCCACATGGAACAATGATTCATCAGCAGAAGTATGTGAGAGAACTCCTCAAGAAGTTCAAAATGGAAGATTCAAAGGAGATAGATACCCCAATAGCCACAACTACAAAATTAGATGTGGATGAACCTGGTTCATCCGTTGATTAGAAGACGTACAGAGGGATGATTGGATATCTACTATATCTTACTGCAAGTAGACCTGATATTGTGTTCAGTGTGGGTCTATGTGCTAGGTTTCAAGCCAATTCAAAGGAGTCCCATCTCACTGCACTGAAGAGAATTTTGAGATATC
Organism: Nicotiana undulata; assembly: GCA_005239495.1. Taxonomy (NCBI): domain Eukaryota; kingdom Viridiplantae; phylum Streptophyta; class Magnoliopsida; order Solanales; family Solanaceae; genus Nicotiana; species Nicotiana undulata. The sequence continues at coordinate 11,156 of ML262123.1, forward strand.
TGAAGGGCAACACTGATTTGTTCTTTTGGTATCCTAAAGGTAGTAATTTTGACCTTGTAGGATATGCTGATGCTGAATATGCAGGTTTCCTGGTTGACAAGAAAAGTACGTCAGACATGGATCACTTTTTGGGCTCCTGCCTTGTATCTTGGGCCACCAATAAATAAAATTCAGTAGCCTTGTCTACTGCTGAGGCTGAATATTTAGCTGCAGCCTCTTGCTGTGCTCAGTTGCTATGGATTAAGCAACAACTCCTGGACTTTGGTATAGATGTGGGATGCATTCCTATTTACTGTGATAACACAGTGCAATTAGTATGACTAAGAACCCGGTTCATCACAAGAGAACTAAGCACATAGATGTTAGGCACCATTTCCTGAGGGATAATTATGA
>ML262125.1:0-11342 GCA_005239495.1 Nicotiana undulata
GAGACTTGAAAGTATTGACTGAGTGAGGCCTAGAGCCGGATTTTTAAGACAGTTATGAGATCGTATTGCACACCGCAGCGATCCTTGAATCATACATTCATTGGTTTGATATAGCGCTTGGGCTTATAGGAGCCCTTCCGGAGTCTTTACACCCCCGGTGAGCGCACAGATATTGAGGGATGGACCTTCTCTGGACATGGATCTTGTCCGAGAGATATGTTCCGGAGATGGATCTTCTCCGTGGTGTCTTGTTCCGGAGATGGATCTTCTCCGTGGAGCTGGATTGGCCTTTTTCCAAAGTACCGAGTGACTATGTCACTGTGTGTATCCATATTTTGGGATGGATTTTTCTTGGGCCTGAGGGCCACTTTGAGTACTGAGTGGACTTCCTTATGAGAGTTGGATATTGTATACATCGCATTTCTGACTTTTCACGTACTTATGCAAGTTTACAGACATAACTCGGTGCATTTCGCTTACTTCCTACTATATTGCTGTTATGTTCAAACTATATGTTGTTGTTCAATTTACCAGAGGTTTAGTCCGTCACTACCTCTCGGCCCATAGGTTGTTTTCGTTACTTATTGAGTTGGTGTACTCACGTTATACCCTGCACCTCGTGTGCAGATCCAGGTACATTGAGATCCAGCTCTGGTCAGTAAGTCGCAGCAGTTTCATCGGAGTTGACGAGGTAGCAGCTGGCGATCGTGATCTCGTCATCTCTTTCTTTTCTACCTGTCGTATTTACTTTCAGACTCTGTTGGTCATTTCTTTTGGGTTTTGTTTATGTATTAGTAGCTCATGACTGTGTGACACCAGATCCGTGGTTGTAGTATTTGAATTTTGTTTTCCTTCCTTAAATTGTTTCCAAATTATGAATTTTCCACTATTATTGATGTGGATTTATTAAAAATGAGCATTTTCTCCATTAATCGAACCTAGAACCGTTATAGTTCGGTGGCTGGCCTGGTTCCATGACAGGCTTCATCACGACTCCGAAATTTGGGTCGTGACAATGCTATGGTAGGGGTTTTGTGAGTCGCCCCATTCATTCAGATCTTCCAGCAGCCAGCGGTATTCCAGCTCCTTCTAGGCCTCAGGCACCTTATTATGCACCACCAGTATCTCATGTGCCTTCAGCTCGAGGTGCTATCACTGGCCAGTACAGTAGGCCAGTTCAGAGTCAGCAGCAGTTGCCACATCCACAGCGGGGTTGTTTTGGGTATGGTGACCCTCATCATGTCATCAGAGATTTCCCCAGAGCTAGGAGGGGTGCACCACCTCAGACTTATCAGGTTCAACGTCTTCCACCGGGTCCTCCAGCTATTCTTCCAGCCCCATCTACCACCCCACCTTCTCAGACAGCTCGAGGTGGAGGTCGGGGAGGTCGAGGTCGCCCTAGAGGGGGAGGCCAGGCCATATATTATGCTCTTCAAGCCCGATCAGAGGCCGTTGCGTCAGATTCAAGCATTACAGGTATCGTCCCCGTTTGTCATAGGGATGCGTCAGTACTATTTGACCCAGGTTCTACATATTCATACATGTCTTCTTACTTTGCTTCACATTTGGGGATAGCTCGGGATTCTTTGAGTTTTCCCGTATATGTTTCTACTCCTGTGAGAGATTATCTTGTTGTGGACCGTGTATATCGGTCGTGCTTGATCGTTATTAGTGGTTTTGAGACCAAGGCTGACTTACTATTACTTAGCATGGTAGATTTCAACGTTATATTGGGTATGGACTGGTTGTCTCCCTACTATGTTATTCTTTATTGTCACGACAAGACTGTGACGCTGGCTATGCCAGAATTACCGAGGTTAGAGTGTATAGGTTCCTTAGAGTATACTCCCCGCATGGTCATTTCTTTTCTTAAGGCTCAGCGAATGGTTAATCAGGGGTGTGATGCATATTTGGCTTTTGTGAGAGATGTGAGTGCTGAGACCCCTACAATTGAGTTAGTTCCAGTTGTGAAGGACTATCCAGATGTATTTCCAACTGATCTTTTGGGTATGCCGCCCGACAGAGACATTGATTTCGGCATTGACTTGTTGCCAGACACCCAACCCATTTCCATTCATCCTTATCACATGGATCCTCCTGAGTTGAAGGAGTAGAAGAAACAGTTGCAAGATTTACTTGATAAGGGATTCATCATGCCCAATGTATCGCCTTGGGGTGCTCCGGTATTGTTTGTGAAAAAGAATGATGGGTCAATGCGTATGTGTATTGACTATCGGCAGCTAAATAGGGTGACAGTGAAGAACATGTACTTGTTGCCTTGCATTGATGATTTGTTTGACCAGTTACAGGGTGTTAGGGTGTTCTCCAAGATTGATCTTCGATCATGTTATCATCAGTTGAAGATTCGGGAGCCGGATGTCCCGAAGACTACTTTCAGGACCATATATGGTCACTGTGAGTTCGTTGTTATGTCATTTGGACTGACCAATTCCCCAACAGCCTTCATGCATCTGATGCACAGCGTATTTCGGCCTTATCTTGATACTTTCGTCATCGTGTTCATTGATGACATTATGGTATATTCTCAGTCCTAGGAGGACCATGAGCAGCACTTGAGGATCGTGCTAAGTGTGAATTTTGGCTTGATTCTGTGGCATTGAGGGAGAAGAAGTTGTATGCCAATTTCTCTAAGTGTGAATTTTGGCTTGATTCTGTGGCATTCCTAAGCCATGTGGTGTCTTCGGATAGGATCAAGGTAGATCCGAAGAAGGTAGAGGTGGTGCAGAGTTGGCCCAGACCGTCTTCAACTACTGAGATCCGCAGTTTCCTCGGTTTGGCTGGGTATTATCGCCGTTTTGTGGAGGGATTTTCATCAAATGCAGCGCCCATGACCAGACTGACCCAGAAGGGTGCACCTTTTATATGGACTGAAGAGTGTGAGGAGAGATTTCAAAAGCTTAAGACAACCTTGACTACAACTCATATGTTGGTATTGCCTACCGGTTCCGGATCCTATACAGTCTATTGTGATGCTTCAAGGATTGGATTGGGAGCGGTGTTGATGTAGGACGATTGGATGATTGACTACGCATACAGACAATTGAAGGTACATGAGAAAAACTACCATGCTCATGATCTCGAGTTGGCAACGATTGTCCACGCCCTGAAGATATGGCGTCATTATTTATATGGTGTTCCCTGTGAGATATATACGAACCATCGGAGTTTGCATCACATTTTCAGGCAGAAGGACCTCAATTTGCGCCAGCGTAGGTGGTTGGAGTTACTCAAAGATTATGACATCACTATACTATACCACTCGGGGAAGGCCAATGTGGTGGCCGACACCTTGAGTCGTCGGGCGGAGAGTTTGGGTAGTTTGGCATATCTTCGTGCAGCTGAGAAACCCTTAGCCTTGGATGTTCAGTCTTTAGCCAGTCAGTTCGTGATATTGGACCTATCGGAGCCTTGCCGGGTATTTGCTTATGTTGTTGCTCGATCTTCTCTTTATGACCGCATTCGGGAGCGCCAGTATGATGATCCCAACCTTTGAGCTCTCCAGGATAGAGTTCGGCAGGGTGATGCCAGGGATGTGACCATAGGTGATGATGGCGTGATGAGGATGCAGGACCGTATTTGTGTGCCCAATGTAGATGGGCTTAGAGAGTTGATTCTTGAGGAGGCTCAAAGTTCGCGGTATTCTATCCATCCGGGTACCGCGAAGATGTACCAGGATCTGAGGCAGCACTATTGGTGGCGAAGAATGAAGAAGGATATAATGGAGTTTGTAGCCAAGTGTCTCAACTGTCAGCAAGTCAAATGTGAGCATCAGAGACCGGGAGGGTTACTTCAGCAGATTAAGCTTCCAGAGTGGAAGTGGGAGCGGATCACCATGGACTTTGTGGTTGGACTTCCTCGGACTTTGAGGAAGCATGATGCTATTTGGGTGATTGTGGACCGGCTGACCAAGTCAGCCCATTTCATTCCAGTATTGACTACATACTCTTCTGAGAGGTTGGCCCAGATCTACATTCGGGAGATAGTCCGATTGCATGGTGTGTCGGTGTCCATTATATCAGATCGAGGTCCTCAGTTTACCTGGCACTTTGGAGAGCCTTGCATAGTGAGTTGGGTACCCAGATTGATCTTAGTACAACATTTCACCCTCAGACGGACGGGCAGTCCGAGTGCACGATTCAGATTCTCGAGGATATGCTTCGTGCCTGTGTGATGGATTTTGGAGGGTCATGAGATCAGTACTTGCCTCTTGCAGAGTTTGCTTATAATAACAGCTACCAGTCCAGCATTCAGATGGGCCCGTATGAGGCTTTGTATGTTAGCGGTGCAGGTCTCCAGTAGGATGGTTTGAGTCGGGCGAGGCCCAATTGTTGGGTACAGACTTGGTGCAAGATGCCCTGGACAAGGTGAAGGTGATTCAGGAGAGACTTCGCACAGCTCAGTCCCGGTAGAAGAGTTATGCGGACCGGAGGGTTTGTGACTTGGAATTTATGGTTGGTGATCGGGTTTTGCTTCGGGTATCGCCTATGAAAGGCGTCATGAGATTTGGGAAGAAGGGTAAGCTGAGTCCGAGGTTCATTGGCCCTTTTGAGGTGTTGCAGCGGGTTAGGGAGGTTGCTTCTTAGTTGGCCTTGCCTCCCAACCTAGCATGTGTTCATCTGGCATTCCACGTCTCCATGCTCTGGAAGTATCACGGTGATCCGACTCATGTTTTGGATTTAAACTCAGTCCAGTTGGACAAGGATCTATCATATGTTGAGGAGCCTGTGGCTATATTAGACATGCAGGTCAGGAAGCTCAGGTCGAAGAATATTGCCTCAGTCAAGGTTCAGTGGAGGGGTCATCTGATTGAGGAGGCGACTTGGGAGACAGAGAAAGTTATGCGAAGTCAGTACCCTCATTTTTTCACAGCTTCAAGTATGTTTCTATACTCGTTCGAGGACGAACGATTTTCTTAAGAGGGGGAGAATGTAACGACCCGATCGGTCATTTTGAGAGTTAACACCCCGATCCCCTAATAACTGCTTCCCCCATGTCTATTTATGTTATTGGAACTTGTCGGAGTGTTGAGTGGTGAAATTCGGAGTGATTTTGGACACTTAGTCCTTAAATGTGAATTTTTAGCTTTAGAAATTGGACCGTAGCTAGAGTTGTGTGAAGACGGATCCGGGATGGAATTCCGTCGACTCCGTTAGCTCCGTTGGGTGATTTCGGGGTTAGGAGCGTGTTCGGAATGTGTATTCGAGGTCGCTTGTAGATTTAGGCTTGAATTAGCGAAAGATAGAATTTCGGCGATTTCGGCCGATAGGTGAAATTTTGATATCGGACTTGGAATAGAATTCTGAAAGCGACAGCAGGTCCATAATGTCATTTTTGACCTGTGAGCAAAATTTGAGGTCATTCGGATAAGTTTAGACATGTTTCGGCATTGGATGTGAATTCTAGAAAATTCATAAGTTCGTAGGCTTGAATTTATGCATATTTGATGATTTTGATGTTATGAGATGTATTTTTAAGGCTCTACCAAGTTTGAATGAGGTATTAGGGTCGGTTGGTGGTTTGGGTTAAGGTCCCGGGGGCCTCGGATGCGTTTCGGGTGTTCAAACAGACATTTTTGGCCAAAAGACCTTTGCTGATTTGCTGGTTTTTCTACAGCAGAGTTTTCTTCTCTGCGATAGCAGGACATTACTCGCGATCGCATAGGGTAATTAAGGAAGGCATGTGAGTTGCTCTTCGCGATCGCAGAAGGCTAAGCGTGATCGCAGTGTATTGGGAAAATTGACCTCCGCGATCGCATGTTATAGGTCGCGATCGCATAGTGTACTCAGGGTCTGAGGGAGGTTTGATATTTACTCTGTGCGGTCGCGGGGTCCCAGACGCGATCACATAGGTTTGGCTCTTGAAGGTCCGCGATCGCAGACCCCCATCCGCGTTTGCGTAAAGCAAATTCGGGCGCGTGTGAAGTTACTCTCCGCGATCGCGTCCCTTTGTGCGCGATCGCATAGAAGAACCACTGGGCAGTCTTTTAAAAACCCAAATCCGAGGGTTTATGTTATTTTCATCATTTTTTATTTTGAGAGCTCGGGAGAGACGATTTTTGAAGGTATTTGCACCTAGGTGATTTGGGTAAGTGATTTCTAACCTATGTAGATCAAATTCCATGATTCCAATCTTAAATTCAACCTTAAATTTCAAAATTTGTGGGTTAAAATGGTAAAAATGGGAAGAACTTCATATACAAAATTGTTGGATTTTGATTGGGTGTTTGACCTCTGATTTGAGAGATTCTTATATGGTTAGACTCGTGGGTGAATGGGGGTTCGGAAAATATAATTTTTACCCGATTCCGAGACGTGGGCCTGTGGGACTTTTTGGGCGAATTTCCTAATTTTCGCGTATTAGCTTCGAATAAATTAGATATTTTGATTCCTTGAAGTGTTATTTACAATATACAATCGCGTGATAGGAAAACTACCATTTTTTTAATTCCTCTTCAATGATCTGGAATTTCTGCGAGGAGTATTTCCTTTTTTCATTTGGATCCTATCAACTTGGAGAGTGTCTAGATTAAGACACTTCTCGTATTCGGACTATCAAGATAGACTAAATGAGAGTGTGGCTGAATTTATTAGATTCGGACCACCCGGAGTCGGATACTCGTGGCAAGAGTGTGGTATTGGGTTGAATAGCGCAGTCGAGGTAAGTGGCTTGCCTAACTCTGTGTTGGGGACTTTCCCTTAAGCATTTTAACTGACTTTCACTATGTGGACACCTTGTACGTGAGGTGACGAGTGCGTGCACGGGTCATTTTTACTAGAATTCCATTGTTCCTTCCATGGCATATCTCATTTTCATTCCTATATTATTGTTTCCCTGTTTTAACTGAATAGTTAACTTAATAATAAGCATGTATACTTGCCTTACCTGATTTCCTCATATTTGCTATTAATTGAACCATGCTTAGGTAGCTTATCTTGTTCTAGTCTATTATTTTTCCTGAACTGTTTAATTACGCTGCGTCCGACCTACACTCTGCATAACATATTTTAATTGGGACTACGGACTGAGATCCGGGAGCTTTCCCCCTACTGCATAGCATATTTAAATTGGGACTACAGACTGAGATCCGGGAGCTTTCTCCATGTACTGCATAGTATATTTAAATTGGACTACGGACGGAGATCCGTGAGCTTTTCCCCTGTACTGCATTGCATATTTAAATTGGGACTACGGACCGTGATCCGGGAGCTTTCCCCTGTAATGCATTACATGATTTCTATTGAGTTATATGTTGTGTTGATCCGAGAGTTTTCTTTAATCATTCCTTCCAGTTTTTCCTTTGATTTCCTGCTTATTATTTCCACTTATTCTTCACTGTTAAATCTTATAACTGTCTTATTTTATTTTCAAACTCATTAGAGCCTCAACCTGACCTCGTCACTACTTGAATGGGGTTAGACTTGGCACCTACTGAGTACAGAATGTGGAGTACTCACGCCCTTTCTTGCGTATGTTTTCCCCATGTGCAGATCCAGGTACCAGTACGCAGCGTTTGGGCTAGAAGTACTACAGCAGTGACTTAGGAGACCGCGAGGTAATTCTATCGCGTCCCCAGAATCTCACGTGTCCCCATCTACTCTACTATAGGCTTAGGAGATAAACATTTATACATTCTCTTGTCTCCGTTGTATAGAGCTATAGTTGTAAAGCTTGTGAATTTGTGATATTCCTGGTTTTGGGGTAAATGAAAGCTATAAATGCCGAGCGGCTTAAGTTCTATAGTTATTACTATATCTTTAATGTTTTATTATTGTTTTGGCTTATTTTTTCGCATGTTTTAGGCTTACCTAGTCATAGGGACTAGGTGTCGTCACGAGCCCGTTCAGAGGGTTAATTCGGATCGTGACACAAACTATTACTACAACTCTCTTCGATGAGTACTTATTTTTTAGGTTGAATTCGTTATCTTTTATTTCTATTGGTATCCCCACTAAAAATTATTTCCAAATACCTCCCATTTTTTTCTAAAAAAGAATCAAATAATCACTCAAAACCTTATCATTCACTTGATTTTACAAATTGTTCTTAAACAACTTCAAACAAAAAAAAAGACAACTAACAATGGACTAGTATCCTTGAAGTTAATATAAAAGTAATCTTTTAGTAGATAGGGCTCTTAAAATAATAAAGGCATATTGCTGCCGGGGTTTGTACCCACGACCTAAGAGAAGCAAAAAATACACTTGACCACGAGAGCTAACGCAATATTCAATTCAAGAGATATCAATTATTTTATTATTTACGTTATGCTACTTTTGCATAGTAATTAGTCAGTATGCATATTTAGTAAAGGTGCATCCGCCCCTGGTTAGGCATGTTTTATAATCATATTAATTTTAATCCTATAAGGTACGTACACACATTACACATACAATGTTCTTGGTGTATATTTCATTATGGTCAAATAGAGGGCTCTCACAGGGGTGTAGTCCACGACTTTAGCCTTAAGCTAGGTTGGGTTGTAGTTCTTGTATTGGACGAACCCAAGCGTTAAATAGCGCCATTTAGTGGCGTGTAGGGAGTAGTTGTCTTGTTGCTGGTAGGTGCGACTATGTGAGTTGACAATAATACACCGTGGTATATGTGAGTTAAGATTTTACTTAGTGATCCGAATGAACAATTTGAATTACTGCAGACTGGTTTCGTATTTGCTTTGTCATAATCACAACTATTATTTTCGACATTAATATTCCGATTAAAAGTAAAATAATTCACACATATTTTATTTTTCTGAAAAAATGTAAGTCATAAGTTAGTGAAAAGTAACTAACAAGAATAAAACAGAATAAAAAGAAAAGAAAAGAATTTTCAGCAGTTGTACAAAGTGATACAAAAATTACGTAAGAAATATATATGTTTTGCATAGATAAATTGGCCGGACATACCTAGACCCAAAAATGGAAAAGAAAAACCAATATAATGAGTATAATTAGTAAACTGTCCTAAAAAATAGTGCATATGTTTTACTTCTATTAATTATTAAACATGAAGATGAAGTGAAATAGTATAAATATACCTGATTTAACTACGGGAAAAATATCTCTTTTATTGCAAGAGCTCTTCTCTTTTGCTTCTTGATTTCGAACGTTCTTCTCCTCCGCAAGCTTAACTTAATTATCACCGAGTTTGGAATTTAATGATATTTAGAGTCATATGCTGATATGCTACATGATAGTTATTCAAATATGGTATACCACTTCCATGGACATATGTGTTCCCCTTCTCTTTCTCCGCCTTTTTTTTTATTATCCAAAAGCATCATTTACGCTTGTAAATAGTAATCAAAAAGAAGAATTATTGAATTTGTATTGTTGTAAAAGGTACTGTTGTACTTGAATGAGTAGATGGTTTGCAGATTCTTTGGTGAGGATTAAACGAAATTCTCGAGTGAATGAACATCTTAAAATTTGATCTAAAAAAATAAGTGTACGTAGAATTATCTAATCCGGTTTATCATTTCTCAAAGAGAACCATAGCTTCTTGGTAAGTTGTATATGTTGTAAAGAATATGTTCAGACTTTTTAGTAACAGTTGTAATTCAATGAACCACCGTAAAAATGAAAAATTATTTTTGATTTAACGAACCAGCATAAATGATAAATTATAACGGTAGACTATTTGCTTACTCTATGTTATACTATTAATAACATTATTATCATAGTTAGTGTGGAATATTACTATTCTTTATTATGAAATGCTTTATGTTTTCCTAGTTGAGATTGAACGCAATTTAGTTCTGTCCAAGATGGAGTCCCTTGAGCTTTCCTTCACACGTTCATTTAATTATCCAATGCAACTCCTCAAATTTTCATATAATTAAGTTTGGTTAATGGATCGATTTGAGAAGGGTGTTATAAAATAACGACTGTAAAGAAATAAATCAAAGGCAAGTATAGAGAGAGAGATTGATGTCTTATTCAATTTTTAAATTGATGTACATAATAAACTGAAATCTCCTCTATTTATAGAAGAAGGAAGCTGTTGTGTAAGTTGCTACTGCAAGTTGCTGTGTAAGTTGCTACTGCAAGTTGCTGTGTAAGTTACTACTGCAAGCTGCTGTGTAAGCTACTTGTAAGCTGTTACTGCAAGCTGTTGTGTAAGCTACTGCAAGCTGCTGTGTAAGCTGCTACTGTACCAGACATAGATAATCTTCTACCGGGGATAATATTTATCCATAACTGAGTACCGAAATAATAAGCTTCTTCATGAAGCTTATTTCCAGTAGAGTACCAACTGATAAACATATTTACGGAGGATGGATAAGCTTCTTCAAGATGCTTATGAACATCCATAATATAATATATATTTATAACACTCCCCCTTGGATGTTCATTAAAAGATAATGTGCCTCATTAAAACCTTACTAGGAAAAACCTCGTGGGAAAAATCCTAGTGAAGGAAAAAGAGTACATATATTTAGTAATATGCATTGCTAGGTGCCTCATTAAAAATATTATAAGGTAAACGTCGTGGGAAAAAATCTTAGTAAGGGAAGAAGAGTGCACCGCTTATTTTACTCCCCCTGATGAAAACCTTGTTTCAAATATTTGAGTCTCAGCATCCCAATCATGTATACCATCTTCTCAAAAGTTGAATTTGTAGAGAATATTATCCACCACTATTTCCGATCGAATTAAATTAATCTCATCAAACCAAGAAGTTGTTGCAAGTCATTTCATTGAGTTACTTGCAACCTGCCTGCATCAGCTGCTTGTAGATAAACTTCAATGGAGTACTAGATGGATAATCTTCTTCAGGAAGATTATCTACAACATAGTAATAAATGAACATCCACAATAATATTTTCATAACACTCCTCCTTGGATGTCCATTATTATGTGCCTCCTTAAAACCTAAATAAGAATAACCCTGTGGAAAAAAATCCTAGTAAAAAAAAAAGAGTACACTAATAACATACATTGCAAGCTGCCTCAAAAAACCTTACCAGGAAAAATTCCAATGGAAAAAAACCTGAGCAAGGGAAAGAGAGTACAGTGCATACGTTACTCCTGTCACGACAAAAATTACCAACCTTAGGGATCATGATGGCGCCTAACACCACACTTGCTAGGCAAGCCAATGTTAGAGTTCGATTAGCTATTTACCTTTGATTATTCATTTAAACATAATAAACAATTATACAATAAACTTAAGCTACTGACTTTCAATGAATAATTTCAAACATAAAATAATAAACACTTAAATAAACCGAGCCACGAATTAATTATATAAGTAACTCTAGAACTACCCCAGGGTCTGGTGTCACAATTCACGAACTACTAAAGAATACTACAAATAATGGG
>ML262125.1:11638-35996 GCA_005239495.1 Nicotiana undulata
CTAACCTCGGCGAAGTAGTGACGAGGCTAAGTCGGGCTTCAACAATATAATCCTTAACAACGACAATGATGAGCAAGAAAGAAATCTAAACAAATAGATAATTAAGTGTTGCAACCAAATAAAATAAAATAACTCAGTTATAACCAATTCTCAATTATCTCTTCAAAGTTCCAAACTTTAACTTAAATAAAAATAGTACTAAAATATTTAAAGAGTAGTAAAATAAACATTTTGGCTTTTCAAAACTTTGATTCTCTTTTTCTTGAAAAATCAGTAAAATATAAATGTGAATATCCTCCCTTATCACTGTCATATGCTTATATTTTCCCTGTTCACCCTTATCGCAGTCATATATATTTATTTCTCCTGTCCACCCTTATCACAGTCATATATATATATTATCTTGTCCATCCTTATCACAGTCATGTATATATATTTCTCCTGTCCACCCTTATCACAGTCATATATATATTTATTTCAAACTTTCACGATTCAGGCCAAGACTTTCACAATACTATTATTTCCACAATTTCAAACAGAAGATCATATAGCTCGTAAGCTTTAACCAATATCATTTCACAATAAAACCAACCAGAATACAAGTAAACACCGTAACGCTGTCAATTCAGTTTAGTCTTTATATACTATAATTAACTCAAAAGAACAGCCAACAGTTTAACAAACTTGCAACAACAATTAGAAATAACTCAATGAAACCCAATAACCACGTGAACCTCAACAATTACGAAACAGTTAGACGACCTTTCTCATAACTTTCTCAATATTATCAAGACGAGACCAACATGAACGTAAATATATATATATAATTCGTAAAAATAATGCCAAACCTCTCAACCGTTATACATCTCACAAGGAAAACAGCTCAAACAGCCAATACTCTTTTCAAATAATCACAACAATTTCTAACACATATCAACAAGGCCAAATAGTCTTCGAAGCCATAATGAACATATAACAATTAAGATAATGACCAAATAAGTGGAGAACATGAAAGGGGATCATGTTTAACAACCAATTTGGGTGGTGCATAGATACTTGTCACCACACCTATAAACCACACCCATGCAATTCACGTAGCAAACAAGTGGGGATTCTTATTCCCTCAAGCTAAAGTTAGGCCAAACACTTAACTCAATTTCGCAAGCCACTTACTGCTCAATTACTGCTTTTCTTGAATTCACCTCTAACTTGCTCGAATCTAATCATAATTAACTCAATATCATCAATCTATGCTAAAGGAACTAACTTTATTGAAAATACAATTTTTTCAAAGTTTTTCTCAAAAAAGTGAAAATCCGACCCTGAGCCCGCTTGGTCTAAACTCGGAGTTCGGACCAAATTACGTTTACACATTCACCCACGAACCCAAATATGCTATTAGTTTTGAAATCCGAGATTAATTTGATATAAAAATTAAATTTTTACAAAATGCCCTAATTCTACCCAAACCCTCAATCTTTACCATGAGAATTCTTAGTTTTTGATTTTTAAAGTGATAAAAAACAATGGGTAATTGAAAGAGTAAAGTTTAGAATTGATTACCTATGACTTGAGGATTATATTTGGTGAAGAATTTCGTTCTTAGGGATGTAAACTTCGAATATAAGGTGAAGAAGGCCTGCCCGTTTTAAATATATTTTCTGCCAGCTATCTTGCCTCGTTTCTCGTACCAAATAATCCCAAAACTCGGTTTTTATGTGTCCAATGGATTTTTTGTGAAATTCTAGTCAAGTTAGGCTTTTGAATCACTCAATTTGACGTTATAATGAAGGAGATATGTAGGTTTTAATATTTGCAAATAGTGCAGATTTTTAATACGCCGTCAGGGGCAATTTCGTAATTACCCTGAAAAATCTGGCAACCTTAGTAAAATGCCCATAAAATTCTCATACGATGTCTAAATGCGATGATTCTTTTTGCTACGGGTCCATAATTACGATACGGATCTAATTCTTCATTCAAAACAGAAATCGGAGCTCATTTGTTCAATATGATATCATTTATGCTTGATTAAACGACGTCGAAGTATAAGAAAGAACGAGCGCAACACAACCCAAACCTATTTGAAACTTACCCGAGCCCTCGAGGCTCTAAACCAAACATGCACACAAGTCTAAAAGAATCATACGGACTTGCTCGTGCGATCAAATCATGAAAATAACATGTAAAACTATGAATTAAACCTCAAAACTCATTATTTTCCTCAAGAACACTTATAGTTCATAACTTTTCAACCGGATGTCCGAATCACGTCAAACGAACTCCGTTTTTCACCAAATTTTACAGGCAAGGCCTAAATATCATAACAAATCTGTACCGGGATCCGGAAGCAAAATACGAGCCCGATACCAATAGTTTCAAACATTAATTCTTTTTTTTTATTTCACTAATAATTGAGCAAACAATTTATTTCAAATATTGATGTATAAGGCTTGGGACCTCATAATTGATTTTCGGGAATACGCCCAAGCCCCATATTTTACTTCGGAACTCCTGGGATCGTCGAAACACAGATACGAGTCTGGATACTCAATATGTTGACTCAAGTCAACTAAAACCAAATTTTTAATTCTAAAAATTATTATTTCTTATATTTTCACATAAAAGCTTTTCGGTTTCACGCCCGGACTGCGCACACAAATCGAGGTAGTTAAAATTGATCTTTTTATGGCTAATAAGCCTAGAACGGAGTCTAAATTCATAAAATGACCCCTTGGGTCGTCACAACTCCCCCTTATAAAGACGTTGTTTCAGATACCCAAATCTCTGTGTAGGAGAAGAGCTATATCTTGCCAGTAATTAGCAGAAAATGCTATGTCATGCCTTGTAGCATTAGCAAGAAACATAAGTGCACCAATTGCACTAAGATAAGGTATTTCGTGACCAAGGGGTTCCTCATCCTCTTTTGGAGGTCAGAACAGATCCTTATTCACTTCAAGTGATTAAACAACCATTGTTGTGCTCAATGGGTGCGCTTTGTCCATGTAAAAGCGTTTTAAGACCCTTTTCTGTATAGGCTGATTGATGGATAAAGATTTCGTTCGCTAAATGTTCAATTTTGCTGACCAAGACAAAGATTTGTCTTTCCAAGATCTTTCATTTCAAATTCTTTCTTAAGATATTCAATTTCCGTTTGTAGATCTTCTAGAGTTCCAACAAGATTTATGTTATCATAACCTTTTTTCAGCAAATATTTACTAAGGCGATTATACCACATTCGCCCAGTTTGCTTTAAACCGTACAAAGATCTTTGCAATATGATCGAGTACATTCCTAGAGACTTTGAACTATATGCTTCAGGCATTTTAAATCCTTCAGGAATTTTCATATAGATTTAATCAAATGAGTCATATAGGTTATGACTTGTATTTAAATGGCCTGACATCTTCAGGTGTTTGGACTGCAGGTCCGATCCTCCCAATCTTTTACAATATTGTGCACTATATTGTATCAAAGATATCGTCGACGATCATTTTGTATCGGTTCCGAAGTGACATAACTTGTTGAGATCTCATCACTTTCCTTATTTCAGGTACCTGAACTTCTTCTGGAGTTTCATAAAATGTTATGTCGTGGACTCTTCTAGAGCTCATTTCCTCCTTATTATGATCATTTTGATCATTTGTTCCTATCATTTTCAAGGATTGTTACCTTTGGAACCGATTGGTCTACCACGCTTCATGCGTACAACAAACTCCATCCTTCAGGGACTTTAATTTTAATAGGAGCATTCGCAGCTGAAATATGATATTTAATTTTGGATCAGCAAATGCTTATGGCATTTGACTTAAATTATCTTTTGAGTGAAGATGATAATTCGATTCATATAGCATATCTAAGCTGTTTATTGCATCCCCAAAATGTTAGAAAAACTAACATATATACTCAATATTCTTTGGAAAATATATATTTGTGCATTGTGGTAGAGAAATTAATTATATACCACACATCAATAGATAGTAAAAATATTTGGTTTCTGATCCTAAACCAATTGTGAGGGGAGGACTTATATATTATTGGCCTAATGCATACAAGTGCTGCTATATGCAATTTAGAAAATCTTAGACTAACACATGAGGCTTCGTTCTCATAAGCGATAGTTTAGCCATTGATATGAGGTATTCAATGTTAAACTAGCTTGGATATAAACCAGCATCATCAAGATGAACTATCTTGATTTCATAATCTGAAATTTATGCTCTTAATTGATAAAAGCAATTTCAAATGCCAAACTGCAGGTTGACAATAATCACACATGTAACCATCTCATATATGCATCTATAAGTGGTTCACATGACATGTGAATGAGCTCATATTCACCTTTCATATATTTCAGAATTCAGGGGTTATAGCCCCAACTTTAGCCGGTATAATCAATTTATTTTGAGAACAAGCAATACAAGAGAATTTTTGAATAATCTTCTAGTTCTTCAGTATATGCTTATTTGAATTCTCGAATAGCTCATCTAAAAATGGCAAATGAAAACTTCAAGTTTATCATGGCATGTGTTATATCTTAATAAACTTCTGGTTTACTATTTCATAAGATTTTGCATTCGTAAACTTCTGATTTACTGTGGCTACTTTTGTATCAACGAATTCCTGATTTACCGTAGCTACTTTTGGCTCAGTAAAACTTCTGGTTTACTGTTATTGCTTTTGCATCAGTAAACTTCTAGTTTACTGTGATACATGATGTAGTACAAATTAAAAAATAAGGCAGGTAACTTCTCATATATATATATATATGTATTATTTTACCCCCAATGATTGTATTTTCAATCTTCCAATCATTTGTAGTCTCAATATGATTGCCATTTGTATTAGTAAACTTCAGGTTTACTAAAACATATGTTTTGACCATAATCATATAATATGAATGATATATTTGTATATAAACTCTTCTAGAGCCTTTATTTATTATCCACAATCTATATTTATCAGACACTACTGGTGTCATGTGTCTTATAGACAAACAATTAACTCTCCAGGAGTTGTTGATACATTTTGTACTATCAAATATTGCTCAGACACTTCTGATATCATGAGAGAAAATCATAACCAAATAAACAATATAAAGCTAATTCTAAATTTATAAATGACGAAAATAATTTTAAAATTTCTACCACTAACTTTGTGACAAATATCTCCTTCAAGGAGAAATACCATTAAAATCTGAAAATTTTGCATCAATGCGGCAACCACATAGTCATTGCATCTTTTAAGGAAATATGCACAAGTTGCTATTTCCTTTAGGGAACTTAATAACTAACCATAATATATTAATGTGGTTGCAGTAGAAAGCAGAAAGCATTCTACAAGAATGCATTTGCCGTAGAATGATACTTAATAAAATTTTCAAGATGTTTTACGTACAACATGTACGTGTGGCAATGATTTTTATGCCACAAAATAATATTTATATCCTCTGTTATTCTAGATCTTCAGGAGGTGAGTAGAGGTATTTCTTCATTCACTCCAGGGAATGAAAACGTGCTTAAAAATAACTTTGAATAGCTCATTATTTTGTTTAAGCACAAAAGGACACACTTTCATAATATTTTTCTACTTCAGGAGGAAATTTCAATTGTGTTACTTCTTCATGAGCAAATTTAAAATACGAAATATTGAGTATATATTCTCTCAATCATATTACCTCTTCTGGAGGTAATATATTTACATCAAAAGCGCGTTCATATATTGTCACATTCACTTCAGGGAATGGATTAATATTTATCAAAAGTTCTCATCCTTTCAGGAATGGAACATAATTATCTGAACATGCATTAACCACATCACATTGTAATGTTTCGAACCTCTTTTAAGATATTTGCTACTTCAGGAGCAAATCGGGGCATGCAAGTAATATAGAGAAATTTTTCTCTAACTTATCTTCCATTGTAATCATAGAAAGCCTAAATTATCACTTCTGGTGGCCATAGGCATATACCACTTCTGGTGATTAACAAAACTTAGTTACAATGAGATATACAAGATCCACCCTTTTCTGGTGATCGTATTTTACTTTCAAACTCTACTAGAGTTGCAAGCAAACTTACTATCTTTATTCACCTTTAGAATCAAGTTATAGGACTTCAATTTAAGGTAAAAACCTTACCTGATAAGCATGAAATGCTTTTAAAATGGTGTTTGAGTTTTAGATAAGAAAGGTAATGATAGTGCTCATGAAATCACCGTAACCAAGAGCGTGACTTTAGTTGGAACACTTGCAAACAATATAACCAAGCAAAAGTTAATTGAAATGAAACAGTTATGAGCATAATACCACACAAGATAACCATGTCGTGCAAAGCTACCGTATCTTCAACCAGGAAGGACGTTGTTGCCAGCATCTCAACACTTCAGTAGGTCAGAACTTAAACTTAATTTCAAAGCTCTACTATCCACCTTAGATAGGAAAATCAAATTCGAAGTTAGTGCTCAAAATGATAGAGTCTCGTACTGATAGCGTGTTATAAAATAACGATTGTAAAGAAATAAACCAAAGACAAGTATATAGAGAGAGATTGATGTCTTATTCAATTTTCAAACTGATGTACATAATAAACTGAAATCTCCTCTATTTATAGAAGAAGGAGCTGCTAATGCAAGTTGCTGTGTAAGCTACTTGTAAGCTGCTACTCCAAGCTGCTGTGTAAGCTACCTGTAAGCTGCTACCCAAGCTGCTGTATAAGGTGCTTGTAAGCTGCTACTGTACCAGATATATATAATCTTCTACCGGGGATAATATTTATCCATAATTGAGTACCGAAATGATAAGCTTCTTCAGGAAGCTTATTTCCAATAGAGTACCAAGTAGATAAACATATTTACGACGGAGTCCCATATGGAGGAAGCTTATGAATATCCATAATATAATATATATTTATAACAAAGAGCAGTTTTTATTTTCTTAAAGGTATTGTAGTCTCTTAATTTTATAAGATTATTTTGGTCTTTCAATCTTTAGATTAGGGCTTCATACTTATAATATAGTATGATATAATGATTTCTCTCTTCCTTGATTATCAATGCAATTACATTTTTCTCCCCAATACCATTTTTTGTCATCTCTACTAAAAAAAGGAAAAAAGAATAGTAAAGAAAAGCTCTTTAGGTTTTTAGCTAGGGTTTTAGTAACGTTAGTTTCTCCTCCACTGCCCTAAAACCTCTGAAGCATTGGGTTTTTATAGCTCTAATAAAAATCCCCAAAACTGATAAATTTGTAATCCAAGCAGACCTTGAAGCATATTGGCAGAGAGCATGGCTCGTTTCAGGAATGTAAGTTGTTCTGCTTTTGTTTAATTGTATTTTTGGCTTGTTCATGAAAATGGGTAAAAACGCAACTACACTTGACCCCTTTTTCTAGGTCACTTTTTTTCCTGCCCTGAAACAATGAACAAACTTCTAGATTTTTTTTAGCGGCACCGATTATTTGTGACCCTTTATTCTTTTAGTTTGTCATCTGCTCTGATACAAAAAACTATGATTAGATTGAATTGAAGTTTTTTTGAGTTTTTAAGCTGTTTATAGTTTCCATAACGATTATTTATTAACCTTTATTCCTTTTTATTGTCTTTCCGCGGGTTAGAACAAGTGATGATGAGTAATAACTGTGATTGGATTAAAGTTTTGGGTTTTAACTTTTGACCATTTTTTCCTTCTCAAAAACAGAAGTTTAATCATCTGTGATGAATTCTATATTTGTGTGAGGAAGCCGTCGTCTGAATGGAAGATGTTCACTTTGTTTATCCATTTTTGGTTTCAGTGAAAGCAAAAGAAAACAAAATTACCTATGACATTTTCTTTTTTGGTCTTTTTTCCTGAATTGAAATGAGAAATTGATGATTAAGTAATCAATGATTCCACAGAAGATATGGAATTCTTTATCTAAATTTTGTAAGCTCTGTGACAATTATTTTGGTGGTGGTTGAGCTGACATAACGAATGCTCCATTTGATCAGAAGAAGAGGAAGCCGTTTGTCAAGCACATTGTGAAGAAGCAGCCAACCGTAGACCATGTTACAGGAGACAAGATTCCCCGGAGCTTCGTCTTTGCAAGGGGGAAGCTTCCTGGGCCTCTCAGACGCTTGCAAATGGACTTGAGGAAATTGATGAATCCTTATACTGCTCTCAAGCTCAAGGTAAAGCCTTAACTTAGAATTCAAGTGTATGTATTCGTTCATTGGGGTGTATTATCTGGTGTTTGCTTTGACAGTCTTGAATTGATTCAAGGAAGTATTACCGTTGTCTTCTTATTGTTTTACTATTTAATGTTGCAAATATGATCAGCACCATCCTGCTATTGATTTTGTCAAAGCGTCTTCTAAATTTGGTGTAAACTGGGACTTATCCATTGGGCAAAAACTGTATGTATACACCACGTCCACCCTTGAAACGAAACAGTACAAAGCATATAACACTTAATGAAGTACAGAACCCCAGAAACTGAGAAAATTTGGTCCTATGAAAAGCTTCAACAGCTGCTCTTATCTTCCGCTATCTTTTGCAAAGATAACAAAAAACCAGTTGCTAAGATGCAAACAGACAAATGTAAGCCTTGAAGACAGCAAGACAACAGAACTAGAATTTATTTTCTGGTAAAGAAAAAAATATCTTATTGCACAAAAAAGGAATGAGAAAATTGAATATGATAGCCAGGTGTTTAGCAGAAACGTAAGCAGTTTTTTTTGGAACTTGAAGTCAAGAAGTAGTTTAAATTGTAGGAGATCAACTCAAGGGTGTGGCCTAGTGGTCAATGAAGTGGGTGGAGAACCATGAGATCTTATGTTCAAATCCTAGCGAAGACCAAAAGCACTAGGCGATTTCTTCCCATTTGCCTAAGTCTTGGTGGTCAGAGTTACCCGGTCGAATAGCCGAGGCGCGCTCGAGTTGGCCCGGACACCACCATCATTAATAAAAATTGTAGGAGATCACGATGATGCAGGTCTGTTGGTTTAATATACATCAGAGAAATGCAAATGCAATCTAGTGGGGTGTTCTCGGTCAAATCATTCTACAATTCTATTTGAAAGGGAGAGGAATGAATTTCACCATAGAGTTATTTGGACAGCAAAACCACAAGCAGGTCATTTTCTTTGTCCGTATCACATGGTTTAACTCTTACAGCTACACAATTAAAGAAGGAGAAAGGGAATAAACATTAGTTGATGTGTCAAAAGAGTGAGAATCTATTGGACAGCTTTTTTCACTGCACTGTGATCTGTGAAATTACGAAGAGATGATTACTCTTTCATTCCTTTGGACAATGTGGAGAGAGTCAAATAGGAGCTTGCATAAGTTGGAGAGGGAGGGGGAGATGTACTTTATTACTAGTACAAACTTTTTCCATTTAATGTGTGGACTACTCATTATACCTATATTCAGCTGGCTGCTGAATTCCTACTATTTGAATGACAAAAGGAAATTAGAAATTAAAATGGTTTGTTCATTGGTAGTATAGATCTCTTGCGTGGCTTCTTTCTATTTCCTTGACTTCTGAGCTATGTAGCTTTTTGCAGCCATGTCTGATTTTATCTTTTGAAATAAGCTAGAAACAGGAATATGCTTTCCTCATAAATAAAGAAAAGGAAATAGGATCTGCTATAAATTTATCTGTGCCTATGTGGTTCTGCATAATACAGAATAAATCTATTGTCGGCATTTTGCATATGTTCGACTAAATTTATGTTTCTTCAATTTAATTTCAGGAAAAGAAACGAAACAGTCTCAAAGATTTCGTGACTCTTGCTCAGGATATGAGGGTCACACATTTCCTCATATTGTCAAAGACCGACTCTGCACCATACTTGAGGGTTGCCAAATTTAAGCACGGTCCAACTTTAACGTTCAAAGTACATGAATATTCATTGGCTAGTGACGTTGCTCAATCTCAACTCCGTCCAAGATGCCCTCTGGATCTTTTCAAAAACCCACCCTTGGTAATCTCCTCTTCTGACATTTAGATGACTATTTCAGACCCCCCACCCCCACCCCACCCCACCCACCCGGACATGTACATGCACTTAGGAGAACGTACTCAATCTGCCTAACACCTTGATCACATTATACATCAAGTAGCTTAATCCCATCAAGACGTGGGATGTTGGCATTGTTTAAAGTAGGTTGTCTCGTATTAGCATTATCTCTTTTCTTTACCTGGTTAGCTGAGCTCCAGAATTATGCTTGCAGATTGTTCTATCTGGATTTGGGACTGGGGAGGAACATCTAAAGCTCACTACACTTATTTTCCAGAACATTTTTCCTGCCATTGACATAAATACAGTGAGTGAGAACCATACATAAATTTCTATATTTGCCGCAGTTTGTTTCACCAGATTTTAACACTAAATTGTTACACTTGCAGGTCAAACTGTCTTCATGCCAAAGGATTGTATTACTTAATTACAACAAAGAAACAAAGCTTATTGACTTTCGGCATTATTCCATCAGATTACAGCCAGTGGGTGTTTCTCGCAGGATCAGGAAATTTGTGCAAAACCATCAAGTGCCTAATCTAAGAAGTCTTCAAGATGTTAGTGACTTTGTGACCAAGTACGTGTCTATGTCTCTTAGTGCTGATATGGCTTTTTATTGCTATTCTATGCAATTATAATATTCCTTCATTAGTCTATTAGATTTATTTAGTTTTTTTCGAGGCAGACTGGACCTTCCTATAATGAGTTGAGGAGCTGGTTTAGAGTTAGTATTGCCATCTGTGTTTGATATCATTTTGGAATTGTGTTATGTAGAACTAAGATCGCTAAATTACCTATTTGCAAAGCTTTGACATATGCATGAGTCAGCATAATATTTTCTAGATTGACACTAATAGTTTGTTTGGCCAAGCTGAAAAAATCAGCTTATTATTTTTGGTAATAAATGTGAAATATTCTCATTAACAAACCAAATTAATACATCTCTTGAGCTTATTTTGAGAAGTACTTTTTTTCAAAAGTGCTTTTCTCAAAAATACTTTGGTGAGAATCAATTTTGTGTTTGGCCAATGAATTTGAAAAGTATTTCTGAGTAGAAATTAGTGTTTGGCCAAGCATTTAAAAGCTGCTTTTAAGTGTATTTTTCTCAAAAGTGCTTTTGGAGATTTTTTTTTTTTGCATCTCCAAAACTGCTTATGCTTCTGCTCAAAATCACTTTTTTTCTTCTTCTAAAAGCTTGGCCAAACACTTAAAAAAATACTTTTTTTTTCGCTTTTGGATTTGGAGAAGCTTGGCAAACATGCTATGTGAATTGTTTTCTGTTTATTGTTATTTTCTTTCTATTTAACAAGTTTGGCATGTATAAGTGATTGCCCATTTGTGACGTTTACCTGTTTTACCAAAAAAAAGGTATTAACCTTTTCTTTAAACGAATTGATAAATAAAAAAAAAGGACAAATCCTAACCAAAGGTAATAACCTCTAGATCGATGGTATATTGAATGAGACCGATCAGAAATATGAAAGTTTGAGAGATGTACAAGATTATGGAAAGCATTCAAGAGAAGAAAGCGAACTCAAACCCTTACAATCATGCTATAATTCGTGATACAAGACAATAAAAGAAAGATAGTGTTAACAACAACGGGAAAGATCTTTATTCATTTCGTGATAGAGGTTACATTGATTTAGAACAAATTTATGAATCTTTGTTCAGGCTCTCCCCAGATTCCCCGTGAGGAATGCTTTCAGAGAAGAGGAAGGTTCAATCCCCCCTCATATCATTTCCCTTTCCTACCTATATACTCGATATTGCCCTTTACTCAATGGTTTTTAACCGGTGTATAATAACCCGCTGTGGCCACTTTAGGCGCCATAATGCGCATTATGCCGTAAAGGCTCTACGGTAAATCGACCTCGGCCATGGCCGCTATGTTCTCCGTTATGGCGTCTCGTGTGTACAATCATGGCTTAAACGCTTTTTTACCGTCCCTTTTAGGGGTTGTTCTCTTACAGTCAGATTTCGACCCATACATTACCTTGCATGAATTGCAATTTGGTGATTAAGGGTGGAGGAGAATGCATTTCGAAAAGGGGTGGTAGCGAAAAAATGTGATATCATGGAAGGGGGGTGGGGGTGGAGGACCCGAAACATCACCGTACCATTTGGATGTGGATTATGGAGGAGTATTATGAAGGGATGGGAAACTTTTAGTGGACATATCTTTTGCAAGGTTGGGGATGGATGCGGGGTTGATTTTTGGGTGCATAAGCGGTGCGAGGAGAATGAGTTGAGGGAAGCCTTCCCTAAAATATACATAGCGTGTCTCGCGAAAGAGAGATGATAGCCCAACAAATTTGTATGGCTCGTCAGCTCGTGAGGGGGTAGTTCATTAGGATTTGAGATTTAGGAGGAACCTACAAGAAGGAGATGTATGGGTTGGATACGTCGATCAAATATATCAGATGTATGAAGACGTCGAGAGAGTTGAGATGGAATATTCACTCTTAAATCTTGCTAGAAGAGGTTGTTAGAAAGAGAGGAACATATCTCCCCCCACTTCCCAGGGCACGGAGTGCTTCTTTGCGTAGTTGGCGGAAAAGGGAGTGATTTTGACAGCGGAAAATCTAAAAAGAGGAGGATCACCTATGTTAGTTGGTGCTTCATGTGCAAAAGCTTGGGTAAAGATGTAGATCATCTCCTATTGCAGTGTCACGTGGCTAATGGTTTGTGGAGTGTGTTCCTTAATTTCTTTGGAACGCAGTGGTTGATGCCGGGCACAACGAAGGAGGTGTTGCATAGTTTGTTCACAAGAGGGAGAAGAGAAGTTCAAGGGCATGGAGTGTTGCGTCCATAGTATTTATATGGGTTATTTGGAATAACAGAAATAGAAGGGTGTCTGAAGTGGTGGAACAAGATTTTGTAAAATTACAAAATAATCTTTTGTTTCTTGTTTCTTTTGGTGTACTCATTACGTGGGCCTCTTTTATTCAAAACCATATTTTGGTGTAGGTTCTCTTCTTTTTGGTGTACACGGGTCTCCCCCAATTTTTAATAAAATTATTTACCTTAAAAATATATGGATTGTGAAAGCAGAAAGGTTCACATGAGAAGAGTATAAGAGATCAAATATGAACCTTGTTCACAGACACAAGTAACATTGTTGATTGACAAACATGATTGTGGTGGAATGCGAACATATTATTTTTGCTGTAAAATCTGAATCTCTAGCTTGTGGATAAAGCATTAGTTGTCTACTAGGGAACATGTTGATTTATAGTATTTCCGTTCCTACTAAATGATGTCTGGTAGCAAATTACAGAAATATAAATGAACAAGAAAATATGTACAAGCTTACACTTATACATAGGCTGCTTATGTACGTCCGCAGTTCCATAGAGATATAGGTTGACTTAAAGAAACATAGTAATGAGAAACACAACATTTAAATTTCGGGGGCCAAGTTTAAAACTATAAATGATCACGTCACAAAGGTAGAAACCAATCAGCAATGAGTCCAAGAAAAATTGAGCAAATCACATTTTCTAATTTTGGGCCCATGCTCAGCAGGGGCATCCTCCAACTAGTGTGACACACAGGTGGTGATACATCACAAGTGTAATTGTGAAAAGACCACAGGCTAACTGCGATTTCCAATACATGATCCAGCGTTGAGAAAAAATATTGAATCTTATGCACAATTACCTAACTAACAGACTCTCCTTGTCCAATTCCATCCCTCATTTGATGGTTTTGCTACCCTCATGTTCATATCTGTCAAAGGAAATGACCCTTTTAAGTATCTCAGAACAATTTTCTTTGGTTAAGGATGCTGCAGTACTAGAGACGAGGATGTTACTGAAGTAGATGGGGATATATGTTTCCGTGTAGTCTATTCTGGGTTTTGTTTTGCTTAGCATATCTTGGTAATTTAGCAAATCCATTTTCAGTCACTGTGGGAAAATTAAGTTGTTATAGTGAAAAGTTTGACAATTTCATTCTTAGTTATGTGATGCAATGTAGTCTTCTTAAGTTTTATACTTCTCTTATTTTTCATTTGTCTTTCTCTGCTTTGTCAATGAAGGGCTGGTTACGGATCTGAAAGTGAAGCGGATGATGATGCAGCAACTGTAAATCTGTCATCTGATATTGGAAGAGTTAATCGAGCTTCCACTAAAAGTGCTGTCAAACTTCAAGAGATTGGACCTAGGATGACTCTTCAATTAGTCAAGATTGAAGAGGGCCTGTGTACTGGTCGAGTCATTTTCAGTGAATACGGTATTTTCCTCTATAACCTCCCTTTCTTACTTTTGAAGCAAACAATCCTCTTTCTTTTACTGGGTGAATTGGAGGCAGGTGGATAGTCTGGAGCAGGGGGATTTGACATTGCTTTGAAGGGTATGAATAAATTTGGGATCCTGTCCATATAGACTCAAAAGATTAATTGCCTATTATACGGGTTGTCTTCATGTTTACATGCGACCTAAATACTTGGTTTATATCTTAGTGAATCGCCTGTAGTGGGAATTATCTCTGGTGAATTGGCTGCCCATTAGCTCGGCCAACTACAGAATTTTTTTAACCAGCAGTCCGCCAGGGGTTCAAGGTAGAGAAAGAATAATGATTCATTGATTTCTAGTTTGTATTTAATAAAAATAAGTATCTATGTGATTTCATAAGCAGAGGCACAAGAATGTGGCCTTATGATGGGTTTTTTAGGAAATTCTTCATCAAACTAGTCAGGAGATAGGCATGCATGCTGAAATATGTAATTTTTTTCTACCAAGTTCTTATGCTTGGTCTCAGTTCTGAGTAGGCCTTGTGCACTCCAATTATAGTATTATTTATAGGGGTATTATCATTTTTAGCCCGCGATAGAAACTATTTACATTTGGTAGCCGAAAAAGTGTATAAAATTTGTATAACTTTTGTATATAACATACAAAATGTATATATATATATATACAAAAAATATACATTTGTCCGGCTATTATTTTGAGAGCGGCTATACAATGTCATTTTCCCTTGTATAAAATCCTCTTCTAACTGTTTTTTATATATACAGTGTCATTATTCTGACTGTCATGCTTGATGCCTTCAGGAAATACTAGCGCTAAAAAACTGGGAAATGAAGAAGAGGATGAACAAGAAAGTGAGGAGGAGATGGATACAGATGGGCAGGAAAATGCAGATGAGGAAGAGCAAGAAATTGAAGATGAGGAGGAGCAAGAAATTGAAGAAGAGTTAGAAGAGGATTAGCTCTTTAGTGTTATTTTCTGATTCAAAATGATGAGCATTTTACCCCCCTCTTTATAAGGATGTTATTCATTCTGTTTTCCTTTGTCTTTACTTGTATTGCCAATATATAGTGAAATGATGCTAGAAGAGGAAAGTATTGATTTGTTGAATTTGCTGGTATGAGCTGCTATACCTTTTCCTTAACCCGTTACTCTCTCCGTTTCAATTTAAATGCGGTACTTTCTTTTTTAGTGTGTTCTAAAATAAATAATACATTTGTAAATTTGGAAATAATTCAACTTTAAATTCTTTATTTACTCATTTTACCTTTCCTGAGAAGCTTTTATTACTACAAAAATAGTATGGCAATACAAAATTTTTACTTAAGTTTTTAAGACCAAAAGTTTCAAAGTTTTTTTTAAATTAAAATTCCGTGCCGGAGAGAATATTTATTTTCCTAGTTTTCCCTTTGATTCTGTAATAATAGTTATACCTAACCTTTTGAGATGACATTTATTGAACTCACTAAACACCCGAGACATAATTGAAAACTGTTTGAAGAAAAAGTATGTGTATGTATTTAGATATTAAAATTTGGGCCAAATATATCGACATCCCCTTAAAGTTGTCCTCACTTTTCACTCTAGCACTCTATCTTAAGTCTGTACCATTTGAACACTTTAACCGAGCTTTTACTGTGTCATTTAGACACAAATGGCTGACATGTCATTGCGCGTAATTCACACCTTCATTAAGAGCGTGAATTGAATATATAAGGCCATTGATGTGGGCCAAAGTACAGGTGATAATAAAAGAAGAAAAAATTTGTTAAAATAAAAATTCTATTTCTCTTGCTCGTCCTCCCTCTAAGCCACTACAACCACCGTGCCGCCGACTTCCATCACCATATTCACCGCAACCATTTTTGTAGGGGGAAAATTAAGATTCCTTCGATTTTAGTCAAATATTGAAAAGCTAAGCCATTTAATATCGAGCCGGTGGTGATATCAAACAGGCAAGAACGATATTACAGATGAGCTAGCGGAGGCGGCGAAGGGATGGTGGAAATGGGTAAAGGTTTAAGCTTTGGTTTGACAAAGTCGTTGGCGGCAGATAAATAGAAAGAGTAGTAGCGGTAAAGGGGTAATAAATAAGTGACATATGGTCAAGTTAGGGTTGCGAGGAATAAGAGAAAAAGAAAAACAATGGAATCTATGGCTAATGGGAAGATTCACTTCCGCTCCAATGTTGTTGGGTATTTAAGGTGTAGATAATAGATCTTGAGCTTCTTCGTTTCGATTTCAAGAAGGAGAAGCTGATTTGGCTAAAATGAGGTGAAGCTGTGGAGGAATATGAAGGTGTCGTTGCTGTAAATTAAAGTCTAATTTTTTTTAGATTATAGAGTCATCAGAACAATTTTCAGAATTTGTGTAATATGAAGGAAAAATGAAAAATTAAGTGAATTGTTGCAGATGTAATCTTTTTGTGGGGGATTGTAAATTTATGAATTTTTTATTTTAGCTAAAAATGGTGGAACATAGGACGAGGTCGCTGGAAACGAAGACCGAATGAGTGTGTCGTTGGGGAAGATGACCTGCGGTGGGGTGGGGTTTTTGTTTTTCTTAAAAAAAAATTGTATTTCTTCAAAAGCCTTTTAAATTTTTTTTATTTAAGTTAAATCCACGTGTCACTGTTCTATTCTTCACTATGGCGTGTGAATTACACGCATCTTTGAATATGGTTGCATATCAAATTTTGTGTCTAAATGACACAGTAAAAGCTCAGTTAAAGTGTTCAAATGGTACAAACTTAAGATAGAGTGCTAGAGTGAAAAGTGAGAAAAACTTTAAGGGGATGTCGATATATTTGGCCTAAAATTTGCATACTTGTACAATAACATAAGGAAACCCAACGAGAGATTTGTGTAATGACAAAAGCTTACAAAATTCTCTAAATATCAAGGGACATGACACAGTCATAATACAAAATATTAATATGAAAAATGTGTCGGCTGCTAGCTTATCTTGATATCAATAACTAGGTCACACATGACATAGAGATCCACTAAACAATATGGGACGCTGTACATTTTCTAGGTTAGAGTTACATAGAAGACATCATAGAAATTCTTTTTTGCCCTAAATTATATATTATTCCCTCCGTTCTATTTTACAGCTTGTTTGGATGGTTGTTACCCATTGTATCGTATTGTATTGTTTTCCCACAACAATGTTTGTTTTGCTTGTTTCGTTAAAACTAGTTGTAATGTATTGTTAAATCTATTTCCGGAACAATGAAAAGTCCCATTTTCTGAAACAATCGATTTGATGTGGTGGGATTGTTTTCTATTTTTTTTCTAATTATGCCCAGACATATTAGTACTTTATAATTCTATTTTTCCATTGCCTTCTTTTATTTTAAATAATAGCAAAGCCCCTTTCTCATATAATTCTATAATAGAATTCTACGTGAAGTCTAATAACCTATATAATAAATTCTCAAAGACAGCATCCCAAAATATAACCTATATAGTAACCTACATACGTGAAAAACTCGTTTTGTTCTTCTGTCGCTTCTCCATACTCTTCAGGTAAAGGTTTTGTTTTACTTTTATCTGAATGGAGTCTACTTAACATTTTTTCATATTTTTATTATTATGATCTAATTATGAATATAGTGCACTTATCATTAATTTTAATATTATTAAGTTGTTCAACTAATTTTGATAGAATTTAATTGCTTATTTTATATATAAGACATAATTAGTGATAAATTATTAGAAAAGGGTTTTCTTAAATAATTTTTATATGTAATTCTTGGTAAATTAAATATTTAAAATAATTGAGGGTATTCTAGTAAACTCATCAGCTACAGTACAATACAATACAATCAAGTCAAACATCAAATATTATTTAACAACAACAAACAATACAATCTATCCAAACATTGTATTCATAAAACGAAACGGTACAATACAATACAGTACAATACGATACATTATAAAACGACGGGAAACAGTGATCCAAACATAGTGTTAATTCCTATTGCCTCTATCCATGTCCTTAAGAAATTAATCATTTGACAGGTATAAGATTTATTTTACTAAGTTACCCCTATTAAATATTTTTTGAGAATTTAATGTTACTGAGAAGAACTACAACTTCTTTATATTAATGTATAGGAAATAATTAACAAATTTTGTTTTGAATTCCTAAAGGGACAACTATTTTGGGATAATTTTTTGAGCTAAAGTGACTGTTAATTTTGGACGGAGGGAGTATAAAAAGTTCGAGGCGAGAGAAAGAGTAATTCGAGCAGATATAATGGAACATTCAGTCAAATATAATATTTACAATTAATGCTATTAAATACTCTCTCTGGTCCAAAATAAGTTAATTTTTTTTTTTTTTGCATGTTTTCACGCATATTAAGAAATCCATCTTTTAGTATTAATTAGCAATGAAATTGACCATATTAACCTTTACTATCCCATATAAATACTCCTAACACATACTCCAACACTATTTACTCCAAGGGCAATGTAGGAAAAAACTAATTAATTCATTCTTGAAATCCGAAAAAATCACTTATTTTGGACTAGAGGAAATAATTTTCTTAATAAATATACCAAAAATTAAATAGCGTCTTTCTCCTTAAAGGAACCAAACATATGCATGTTGAAGGTGACACGATGCACGAGTGGTGTAGCAATAAGCTCCGAATTCAGCAAATAAATCTTAATTGTCATTGAACAAGGAAGTCTATGATTTACACCTAATTTTGACTTGGTCATGTGGAAAAGCTGAGAGCTTTATCTGGATAAAAATTTATGTGTTATACCAAATTAATTAATATAAAATATGTGTTTTTTATACATATATTTATCAATTAACCATAGTTTAATGATATGTATTCTCACTTTAATTCTTAACAATTAAGTTTAAATTACGAATATTTTAATTTAAAGATAGAGGTTTTAAACTTGTAAAAAGAAAAAATCCTAATTTCATTTTCAACTAAACCATCAAAGACACGTAATTTGACTGCTTTTCTTGGTCTACCCGTAAAAGAAAGAATGAAAATCATTTTAAAAGTAAAAACTTCTAGAAGATGTTTTATCTCTAAGCACATGTGTCATGTCTTGTGTTTATACTTGTCAATATAATAATTATTTTTAGTTCCTTAAAATAATCATTTCAAAAGTAAAATAATTTATCTCATAGCACATGCCTTAGGAATATACTGTCAAGTGGCAATAATTATTATTTCTTCTTCATATTGGAAGTCTTTTCAATATTGTTATTAATAGTTTAGCTTATGGTGATTTTAAGAGCTAATGGCCAATAGCCAGACGAATACTGTACAAAGTCGTAGTTTCATTAATTAATTGGTCCGCCTGAATTATTGGAGCAACGCAAGGAATTTAGTGGACGGACTTAGGAGGGTTAACGAGTATAGATTGAATATTTCAATATTTTTCGTCATTCTAGGTCAAATTAAATTTTGAACGTTAAAACACATATACTTCTTTGTTAGTTCCATTAAACTGTGAAAGTAGTAGAAGTAAATAATAGTAAATCTGGAATCAGGGGCGGATTTAGGGGCGGAAGCCGAAAATTACATTGTACATATAAAACAATATCTATTTTTGACCTCAATATATTAAGTTTTGAATCCCCTTGACGCAACCCAAGAGTGTAGCTTAGTGGTAATGAGGGTTCAAATTTTTTGTAAGGTCATAGGTTCAACTCTTGCTAGCTACAATTATTTTTAACTTTTTTCTTTCTGAACCCCCTTGGTGGAGATCCTACCTCCGCCACTGTCTAGAATGTAAAGAGAATGAAGGAGAAAACCTATTTACTATCAAAGGATGTTGTGCAGCGGATGTGGGCGCTCTTTCCTTAACGAGAGGTCTTGGGTTCGAGCTCTGCATATGGAAAAATCCTTGGTAGCGAGCGCTTCCCTTCCGAATGGGGCACTATGCGGCGCGAATCTGGATATAATCGACTCGCATGCGGGTACTGGACACCTGTTGTAAACCAAAAAAAAGGAGAAAACCTATTTGCAGCACTTTTGTGTAGTTTGAAAGGGGACAAACCTTTTCTTACTTGACATTTAATTTAGGTAGTTGAAACATTAGAATTCAATTTAATTGTTCACGTTTTGCCAAACCAAACAGTGTTGAAAAGAAAGTTTCCAAACCTTCACTTACTTTACATCTTGCTTTCTTTTCAAAGAAAGAGGCACATATGAGGTTTACAAAAATGGCACTTAGATTTAACTTATACCGAACAAAACATTGCAACTGAGCTCACATTATTATTAAAAGTATGAAGCATGTGATTTGTTAGAAAAACATTGGGTTAGGCAAGCTAGGACTTGTCACACTTTTATTTATTAGCCATCAAACATTTGAATTTACGCCACATAGGACCCATTAAAAGGGAAGCACTTTCTCTAAAGAGATTCTGTTTTCAAGGCTCGAGGCTAATAGAGATGAAAAGCTAAGGGGTGTCGAATCTAAACGCGATTATCAATCTATGAACTGGTTCCTATTGTATGATCAATACCGTAAATAAGAGTGCTCGTGAAAAGTTGCATTGGATATGAGTAATTCCTTAAAAAAGGCAAACTCCGGTATTTTGACAAAGATCTTTCTATCAATAGATAGGAATGAGTGTTCGATGCGAGTTTAAAGCATAATTTGCATAGGCATAATATACTGTCTTCAGCACTTACAACCATCAAAACATCAACTAAATCACAAAAGAAACTACAATACTTGTCTATAAAGGAGAGAGCCCTGATCACTTATATCTAAAACATATACAACCTATCAGCTCTTCATATAGGAAACAACAAGACTTGTTTCAGAGGTACCATGTAGAAATATCCTGCTTTGTCAGCTGATCTATGGAATAATCACTTCCTCCCATGTTGAATGGGGAACCAAATCTGTAATCAGTAATATCGTTCAAGTTTCCAGCGAATGGGGCATCAAAGGGCAACTTGCATTGACCATATTGAAATTCTGTCGATGGATAAGCTGAATTAATGGTCATGCTTGTTTCTTGAGCTTCTGCCTCCAAATGTCCCAGGTTGAAGTTGTCGTCCATCGGAAGTTCAACTGTTTGGTTCTGCTGCATGTTTTGATTTGTTAGAATCTTAGAATTCCCGGAACAGATGCTACTATTTTGCTGCAAGTTGCTATCATAAAATGTAAAGAGGTCAGAAATCATCCTCTGCCCGTCTTCAGGGAGTCCAAGCCCAGAGACAGTCACCGACGAGGAAGCTGTGACTGACGAAGCAGCTGGCTTAGGAGAAGCGGTTTGAGCAGGAAAAACTGTATTATTCTCATTGTTGATCTGATACTTTGGTGGCATGCCAAGTCGTTGAGCAGAGTTGAAACGGAATGGACAATTCATTTGGTGATTATTTCTTGAAGTCCTGTCAAGGAATCCAGCTTGATAACTGCTGTATGGGCAGTGAAGGTACTCACAGGTATACATCTTTTGATCAACAGACTCCTCAAAAGATGGCTGCTTCCTCTTTTGGATAAAATCTGAAGTTAAATCAATGATTTCTCCTTTCACCGGAGCTAAAGCTGGCATCAAGATCCTATCTTTAGGTACCATAATTCCAGTTAGGAGATTGATATCGTGGGGTTTACATTCAACTTCATTGTTTCTCTCATCAGCCACGCCTTCCACATCATAATCACTAGTATCGCTGATGAAATAGGAGCCATTACCAACAGCTAAAGAGCCTTGCGGGTAGCTATCAGGATACAGCTTACGAGCCAACGCCTCCTCTTGATTGATAATAGCAAGCCAAGTAGCACTCTCCTTAGCTGTCATCTTATCCTGCAAACACTTTGACTGTCGAACAAGCTTGCGAATCTTAGCAATGTCAGGGGATATGTGTTTGATAACTGCCGTTAGAACGCCAACTTTCCACGCCTTCTTAAGATCGTGAGGCTTCTTGTACGGAGGTGGCACTTGATCATTTGGCAGACCGAGCTGACCCCACCACTCCTCTTTACCAGAAGGCCACCAGGGTGGAGCTACCCCTTTCTCCAAGGGAAACCGCCTCTGCGGAGGATCACAGTGCTGCATCAACGCGGACAAAAGGGAACCTAGCGTCGTATCCTGCAGCTCTTGTAAAGTGTGGGGAGTTGAAACTATCACACTTGAATCCTCAACTCTCCCGGGAATCTGATTATCAGCCTGATACTTGGCGATGGCAGCAGGGCCATTCCGATCAAATCTGACCTTTTCCTTCCACCACGCACGAAGATTGTCGGAAGCACCAGTCACAGGCTTCCCTTTCTCGGGAATGATTCCATAAACAAAACCCTGAGCGTTACAAACTTCCATCATTTTCAACATGTATTTCAATATACCATCTTGTGCACGAGACATCTTCTTTCTGCGAGCCTGCTCCTGCGACTGACGCTGCTTTGCACCATCATCACCTGCCTCTTTATTCTTGTTCTTCTCTTTAAGCCGCCTCAAAAGCATTCGGTCCCTCCACATCCTTCTCTCTAGTTCATCTACATCCATCTCCTCATCACTATAGTCCTCCTCCTCCACCCCTGTTGGCTTATGTTCAATTTCTTGCGCTACATCTCCCCCACATCCCAGAGGATCAGACATGAATTCAAAATTTCCAGGAAAGCCCATTTCTTCAAACATCATCATTTTTAGAAGATTTTTGCAACACCAGTTCGACAAGGAAAAAGCAAACTGAACTTTTTCCTGAATCAATTCCGATTTGACTTGAATCCAAATTCAATTATCAGAATCTAACTGATCAAGCAAAATACTCCAAACTCCTCAGAATCTGATATCTTTCTGCAGAAACAAATCATAAAAATTAATACGTTATACTACATCTGGGGAAATTAGAATATTATTCCATGGAGAAAAAAAGAAGCAACACTTGCAAAAAAAAAGAAGAAGGTAGAAACAAACATATGTATTACAATTCTCTGTAAGCAACATTTCATTATGTTTCTACTGATTTTTATTAAGATTTTCTCCTTGAATTCTCTTTTATTTTTTATTTTTTTAACAAAAATTCACACATGAAGCAGAATCTCACTATTTTTTCCAGTGATTAATATTAAATGTTTCCCCTTTAATTTTCTCATACTCTGATCTATCCTCTCTCTAACTCCATACTCCATAAATCTCTACAGAATCCAAAAATAATCTCTTCAACGATCATATTTCACAAGAATTCACTACAAACTAAATTTAAAAAAAACTTCAAAATAACACAATAAATCAGAAACGCCAGCAAAATATCACAAAACACGTAGAAAAGTCCAAAAAAATACAAGTAAATGACTTACATGCTTTTCTTTAACAGCAAGTTGAAGCTATATCTATGGCTCTAATCTGATTAGAGAAAAAAAATAAAAGAGCTAAAAGGTTTGGGGGCTTTGAGAAGAATGTTAGGTGAGTTTACTGTGATGTTCAAGTGCTATTGCTATAGGAAAGAGAGAAGAAGAGAGGAAGGAGCAAAGCCATAAAAATAAGGAAAGTGGGAAAAAGAAAGAGAAAAGAAGCTGATAAGTTACAAGTTCTTTTTTAACTATGGATAAGTTAAGTTAACCGTGGTCAAGCGCGTCAACGTGACGTCTGGGTTACTCTAAATTTATCAATTGGTCCCTATAATTTGAAATCGTTTCATTTTGTGCCCATGAGTTGTAAGGAACTCTGTTCGGACACTTTGCTTTTGTTAAAATATACTCGTCAATTCAGCTTGTCACCTTCAAATTCTCTTGAACAAGTTGAAGGTTGAAATAAATAAAATTTATTTACAAACAATATTTCAGTATTTACTAATAACACGTGTGTGTAAATGCATATTTGAATACTTTGACTTAGCGTAGTGTCTTTTTAGACAGCTGGGAACCGATAATTTATTTCTGAATTAAGAGAAAATGAAAAGAACCGACAATTTCAACAGGTGTCAATTAGTTTTTGAAGAATATTCAAGAATTAAATATTATTTTTTTTCTAAATAAAAGTTGATCTAGTCTTCTTTAATGATTTTTACTGCTTTATTTCGGAGCAAAATTTAATAACTTAAAGGAGAAATGTGCAAATTATATATATATATATATATATATATATATATATATATATATATATGTG